>QFDD01012294.1:0-10951 GCA_006871305.1 Vachellia collinsii
TCACATTCCGATTGAGCTTGAGCATAGGTCCTACTAGGCTATTAAGAGTTGTAATGCTGACTTGGAGGAGGCCAGAATGAATTGCCTTCTCCAGATTCAAGAGCTAGAAGAACTATGGCTAGATGCCTATTAAAGCTTAGATATATAGAAAAAGAAAGTCACGCTCATCCACGACTCCAACATTCTAAGAAAGCATTTCCATGAGGGAGACTGAGTGTTAAGGTACCAGGCCCGTTTCAAATTCAAAAAGGGAAAATTCAAGACAAGCTAGGATGGGCCCTACACAGTGGTTAAGGCACATGATTTTGGAATGATAGAGCTAAAGGAAGAGGCCTTGGGCAAGATCTTTCCATGCAATGGTCATCTCCTCAAGCTCTATTCAGAATCGGTTGAGCCAGCTTGACACCATGTTGTTCTTTTCCTTTCTCTTTTACTTTTCACATGTTTTCCATCTTTGTCACATTATTTTACATGTGATCGTGCTTGAGTATTAAAAGGGACGTACCAGTACAGTAGAATTTATTTTCTATTGTTTGTGTTCTGTTTAATAAACTCCCCATGTTTTTTTTTGTTTAGCCTATTGTATGCTCCCACCAGCACACACTCAATTGCATTATTTTGTTTACACATCAAGGCACTCCGTGCCTGGCATGTGAATGTGAGCTGTATAGAGAGCATTGCATTGAGTAGTGTGTGTGCCCAAAAAATGACATTGGGCGCGACCGGCCCAATCAGCGCCTGACAGCCCAGCTGGCTACACTGGTCCAAGACAAGGCCCAGCAACTGTCCCCGCGACCAAGACTTGCCAAACAGCCTACGCCTGCGACCAGCGTCAGCGACCGCTTACCCAGCGACACCAACGTTCGTCCGCGGTCCATGCCCACGAGGATGTAGGACCAGACTGTTGTGAACCACGGATTTAGCACCCTCACTGTCTAGGTTCCCGGAGCCACGTTGTAACTATCCAACGGCTAGGCAACTACGAAATACATTATTTATTCTGATTAGTCTGTAACTGAGAGGAGACTTCTTTCTTCTCTCTGAACAAAAAAGCATTGTAATCCACTCTGAGACTCAATAGACAACGACAGGCTAAGCCGTTTGAATCATCTGTTCACTTTGTTCCATCTCTGAGTTTGGTCCCGCACTTCATTTCTCGGCCACACGCTGTTGGTTACCCGAACCTTCCTCTGAACTCCGGTTCACCTAAAATCCGCACAAACATTTTGGCGCCGACTGTGGGGAGCCAACAGTACTACTACCATTTGCAGCGTGGCATCTGATACCAGGGATCGCTAACCTTTTATTCTTTCTGTATTTTTTCATTACCGTTCCTAACCATGACAGGAAAGACGCCTACCCCCGTGAATCAACCCGGGCAACCCGCTGGTCCAACCTTAACGGAGCTGGCTGAGATGGTGAAAAACCAGACAGCCCAGATTGAGGACCAAGCGAGGAAGGCCATGGAGCAGGAAGAGAGACATGCAAAGCAACAAGAGCTTCTGCAGCATCTAGAGGGTGAGTACACTGCTTTGAGGGAGCAAGTTGCCGCCATCACCGCAAGCCATCCTCTGCAGCATAGCACGCAAACCTCGAACGGAGACAGACGCCGTGGAGCACCCCTCGGCTCAACCTCGACAAATTCTCTCAACACGGGTAACGGTATCCCGATGATGCGAATGTCTAACTCACCTCATGGCTTGGGTTCTCATGCAGGACACGAAGACCAATCCGGGGGACCGATGCGTGACAGCACGACCGGGGGACGGAACTTGGAAAGTTTGTTTGAGGCAACTATGCAGCCAGAAGAGGGCACTAAGGAGGGGCTCGACGGCCCACCAGTCGCGGGAGATGGAGACCCCGTGATAGCACCCCCAGCATGGCTGAAGAAGCTACAGGAGCTGGAAGCTCTCGTGGAACGAATCCCCGGTGTCCCAGCACCTATAAGGAAAAGCCATCCAGGGAGCTTCGCTGACTCTCCTTTCGCAGATGAGATTGCTCTGGTCGACATGCCCAAAAAGTTCACGCTCCCTCACATCAAGCTCTACGATGGGACGACGGACCCAGATGAGCACATGGCTCACTACAGACAGCGCATGCACACCGTCGCGATTCAGAGGGAGTTAAGGGAAGCGTGCATGTGTAAAGGCTTCGGATCAACTCTTGCTGGGCCCGCGATGGAATGGTTCACCTTGCTGCCTTCCCAATCTGTTACCTCTTTCGCCCACCTGAATGACGCGTTTGTCCAACAGTTCTCCAGCAGCCGTAAGCTGCGAAAGCAACCCAATGATCTGTACAAAGTCATTTAGCGTCCAGGGGAAACGCTCTGAGATTACCTAGGATGCTTCAACCGCGAGAAGGTCTACATCACCCATTGTGACACGACGACAGCGATCTCGACTTTCAGGAAAGGTCTGCTTCCAGACTCTGACCTGTATAAGGAGCTCACAAAGTATACCTGCAACACGATGGAAGATGTCCTAGCTCGGGCGTGGGCCCAAATCAAATGGGAAGAAGACGAGGTTAATGACAGACGCCACCATGGTAGACAGGAGGAGCCAAGCGACAGACATAGCCAGAACCCGCGACGATCGAGTAAGGGGTGGAGGGCCGAACCATACCCTAGTTACACCCCTGAAAGACAGGGCTCAGACAAACAGACGGCGTCCGGCAACAAACCGCGTCCTCCCAAACTTGAAGACCACAACTTCGCGGTGACACCTGCGGAGCTCGTGCAAGCCCTTTCGGGCATGGGGGATAATGTCAAATGGCCCCCCAAGATCAAAAAGCCGGCTGATCAACGCGACACGACCAAGTGGTGTGACTTTCACAGTGACCACGGACACAGGACCGCCGACTGCATAGCCTTGCGGTAAGTGGCAGAACAGCTCAAGAGGGGTCATCTCACCCACCTCCTGCGAAAGAACGGACGCGATAAGAAGGATCCCGCTACCACTCAGCCAGCTCCCGAGGAGCCTCCACGAAATGCTCGAACGGTTAACACTATTACAGGAGGTTCCGAGATAAGTGGATACACCTACTCCGTAGCTAAACGTCACGCTCGAGCCTTGGTTAACATTCAGGCGCATGGCCCGATGAACTTCCCCGCTGACGAGGAACCCATTACTTTCACGAGGGAAGAGATCTCGCGAGTAGCACACCCTCACGATGACGCCTTGGTCATCTCGCTGTACCTGGGAAACTTCGATATTAAACGTGTATTGGTAGACCCAGGGAGCTCTGTCAATATCATATATATGCATGCGGTCAAAGAGATGGAGTGGAGTCACAGATCATCAAGGCCCCTTCTGTTTTGGTCTTTGGCAACGGAGCCCCTGACAGGATAGTGGGAGAAGTCACCTTGCTCACTTTTGCGGCCGGATTGAACCTTCCTGTCAAGTACCAGGTCATGGACTATTCTTCGGCATACAACGCCCTCTTGGGGCGACCGTGGATACACCAGATGAGGGCGGTCCCGTCGACACTTCATCAGGTGGTAAAATTTCATACGCCTTGGGGGATACGACACATACAGGGTGACCAGAAGACTTCAAGAGAATGCTATCAGGCCTCCCTAAAGACTCCTAAGAGTCCCGCCGCATAGCAACCACAACAACCCTTGGTCGTGGACGAGAGAGACTCGCCGACAGAGGAGGAGCTAGAGATCGTCGCCCTGGACAACGAGCGTCCTGAACGTGCCGTTCGTCTGGGTTCGGGCCTGTCCGCGGCCCTACGAGATATGACAGGGATAGACCCGGCCATGACGACGCACAGGCTGAACGTCGATCCCCGCCATAAACCCGTCAAGCAGAAGCGACGGAGGTTTGCACCCGAAAGAAACAGAATCATCAACGAGGAAATCCAGAGAGTCCTTGACATAGGATCTGTTCGCGAGGTTCAGTACCCCGATTGGTTGGCCAACGTCGTCTTGGTGCCTAAGAAAAACAGTAAACATCGGGTGTGCATTGACTTCACTGACCTAAACAAAGCATTCCCGAAAGATCCTTTCCCCCTGCCTCACATTGATTCCTTAGTCGACGCCACCTCCGGTCATGAGCTCCTGACCTTCATTGATGCCTTTTCTGGATATAACCAAATTCTCATGCATCCAGAAGATCAGGAGAAGACGGCCTTCATAACAGAGCGTGGCGTCTATTGTTATAAAGTGATGCCGTTTGGTCTTAAGAACGCAGGTGCCACGTATCAGCGACTGGTCAACAGCATGTTCGCGGATCACTTGGGGAAGACGATGGAGGTCTATATTGACGACATGCTCATCAAATCCATCCACGCAGACGATCATGTGATGCACCTCGACCAAGCCTTTGCCTTGCTCAAGCGTTACAACATGAAGCTGAACCCAGAAAAGTGTTCCTTCGGCGTAGCGTCTGGGAGATTCTTGGGGTATTTGGTCTCTCAGCGGGGCATTGAGGCACATCCAACTCAAATCGCCGCCGTTCAAAATATCCCCTCGCCAACCTGTGTGAAGGACGTCCAGTGACTGACAGGGCGAATAGCAGCCTTGAACAGGTTCATCTCGCGATCGTCAGAAAAATGCCACCTGTTCTTCGATGCTCTAAGGAAGAACAAGGCCTTCGAATGGAGTGAAAGACATGAGGCGGCCTTGCAGGAGCTGAAGCAATACCTCTCCAGCCCCCCGCTGTTGAGCAAACCATTCTCGGGTGAGACGTTGTTCTTGTATCTGTCAGCGTCCTGCTGGGCTGTCAGGGCCGTGCTGGTAAGGGAGGACCAAGGAAGACAGCGTCCAGTGTATTACACCAGCAAAACCTTGCTGGACGCCGAGACGCGGTACTTGCAACTTGAGAAGCTGGCTCTCGCCCTGGTGTCCGCATCCCGGAAGCTGCGCCCTTACTTTCAATGTCATCCTATCACGGTCATCTCATCCTACCCTTTGCGGAACGTCCTCCACAAGCCCGACCTCACCGGAAGGCTGGTCAAATGGTCCATGGAGCTCAGCGAATTTGATATCACTTATCACCCCCGGACCGCCATCAAGTCACAAGCCTTGTCAGATTTCATTACGGGCCTTGGAATTGTGCTGACTTCCCCGACTGGACAGACCTTACAACAATCGGTCCATTGTGAGTTCAAAGCCACTAACAACGAGGCGGAGTACGAGGCCTTCATCGTAGGGTTGCAACTCGCCCGCGAGGTTGGTGTTGCCAAGTTGGAGATTCAGAGTGATTCCCAGTTGGTTGTAAGGCAGATTGACGGCACATACCAGACTAGGGACCCGAGGATGCAAGCCTACCACGGTCTGACTAGTGATCTGTTAGCTGGTTTCGAAGAATTCCGAGTCACTCAAATCAACCGCGAGGACAACCAAGAAGCGGATGCATTAGCAGGTCTCGGGTCGTCTGTCGGCTCCAGCAAAGGGGAATCAGTCCCCATCCTACACTTGCAGTTCCCGGCCATACAACAGAAAATGGACGCGTCCTACTCCAATAGTTTGACGTGGGACTGGCGGAGCCCCATATTAAAGTACTTGCAGGAGGGGTCGACCCCTGATGACAGAATCGAGGCTCGACGGATCAAGGTGCGTGCGGCCAGGTTCTGCATCGTAGACAACCTCCTGTACAAACGATCATACGCGGGACCACTCCTTAGGTGCGTCGGTCCCCAAGAAGCTAAGTTCGTCCTCAGAGAAACTCATGAAGGAGAGTGTGGTGATCACGCAGGAGGTCGAAGTCTCGCACGAAAAGTTCTCAGGTCCGGGTAGTTCTGGCCAACGTTGCAGAAGGACGCCCAGGACACCACTAAACGCTGTGACAAATGTCAACGCTTCAGCAACGTCACCCACCAGACCCCGGAGCTGCTCCATGCAACGGCACCAGCCTGGCCTTTCATGAAATGGGGGATGGACATCGTGGGGAAACTTCCTATGGCCCCAGGCTAGGTGGTATTTATGTTAGTCGTGACCTATTATTTCGCCAAGTGGGTTGAAGCTGAAGCCTTCGCTCAAATACAAGAGCTTGAGGTCATCGAATTCGTATGGAAGAACATTATTTGCAGATTCGGTCTCCCAAAAGAGATCGTGTGCGACAACGGATCTCAGTTCATTGGTAGACGTTTCCGTGACTTCTGTCACAATTGGGGGATTACTTTACACTTTTTGACGCCGAGGAACCCGCAGTCCAATGGACAAGCAGAATCAAGCAACAAAATTCTGGTTGCCTCACTCAAGAAGCAGCTAGACAAAGCCAAAGGAAGATGGATCGAGGAACTACCTTCCGTCCTATGGGCCTACCGCACGACGTCCCACACGGCGACGGGTGAAACCCCATTTTCCCTCGTCTACAGGTCCGAAGCTGTGATCCCCGTTGAAGCTGGACTCCCATCATTCCGATATGCCTGGACGGAAAGTGAGTCTAATGACCAAGCTCTGCGTGATCATTTGGACCTCCTCAACGGGAGATGAGAGCAGGCGATGATTACCATGGCCCAGCATCAACAGAAAGTCGCGCGGTATTACAACAAGAATGTACGCGCTAGGCAATTCAAGGTCGGCGACTGGGTGCTCAGGAAAGTTTTCCAAAACACTCAAAACCCGCGCGACGGCAAGCTAGGTTCGACGTACGAAGGTCCGTACCAAATAACCGGGGTCGTTGGCCAAGGGGCTTATCAGTTGCGCGACAGACAGGGGCAACCAGTACCTAGAAGCTGGAACGCTATCCACTTGAAAAGGTACTACTTCTAACGCATGTTTTATGTTTATCTGCAACTTTTTGAACACATGTGACTAACTATTTCATTAAGTTACTCTGGAGTGATGACATACGTCCTATGACGCGACACCCATAAACGACTGACGCCCTGTGCTATAAGGTCGGGAGTCGCTACGGATCAGTCTGACCACCCCGTTTCTAGTATACTTTGCATGTCCTCTTTGAGTTAACCTTGCAGATCAAAAGTATTGTGCACGTCATGTGGTCACCACTGGCCTTGCCACAGACCCCGGCGAACGACAACCAACCTAACGGTCCAACGCACCTGCTCAGGACCAGTCAAGACTAAACGCAGCCCCTGCCACTGCGGGATCCGCCCCTTGACAGTTCTTCTGATGGCCTGGCCAGCTTATTAACATTTGTCTTCCACCTTCCGACCACAGAGTCAGGTTTACGTTACATGGCTCATCTACGGCTCGGACGCTCCGCTTTACCGGCCAGCAACGAGTCATCATGACCAGAATAAACACTGACTTTGATGCATCCGCAGGAATGAAGGCAAATCCTCGAGAGCATAGGCCAAATCGCTCAAGTTACTTAGCTAATTCCTGTAACAAAGGCTTACACGCCGCTTATGTACCAAGGGATCAGACTCGAAAGTCAATCCTTTACCTGGCAATTGGCTATGACGCCACGTTTGTAACAATTGGGTCCTTGACCTCACTCAATGAATCGCGTTTTATTTTGCTAATCCTCCTGAGGCCTTTTACGGCCACATGCGTCGAAGTTCATAATGTATTCGTTAGCTCTTGCCTCGACGACAGAGCCAACACTACTTGGCCTTCGCAGCCGCCTAAGCCAACGTTCGGCTAGTCCGTCTCTAAGACAGGCAATCTAGACTATTGCGATCTGCAGAAAATGAAATCGAGCGGAGACACAACACTTTCGAAAGAAGCAGGCACGATGGCCAGACACATACTTTGACAAAAAATTTGAGCAAGGCCACCAGCGGCGCCGAACTATCCATACCCATTACGGGCACCAAAACTCAGAACGGCCACATTCGGCCAAGAAAACACCCCACGCAGGGGGAAATGAAATTCTAAGTTCCGGGCCCTCCAGCCTCTGTTCCTTCCGCGTCGCCCCCAGACGCTCCTCTGCCATTCGCTGCATCTCCCTGAGCTGACGATTCCGCCCCGGTGCCTGTGTCCGCTGCTCCTTCACCCCCGCCGGCCGTTCCCTCGGGGACCTCGTCGGTGCCGTCAAAGGGGTCGGGCTCAAAAGTACACCCACAGGTGTCTTCGTATGCGTCGATGGTCTCCTGAAGATTCCACCGGCTCGACATCCCCACCGTGTGTTCCCACAGAGCCTGAGTCAGCGCGCGCATGTATGCTTCCGTCTCCACAACGCGGATGTCATCCCTCAGGGCGGCAACCTTCGTCTTCAGGACGTCGCGGTCTACCCTGACACCTGCCAGCATCCTCTGGAGTTCGGCAGCCTAATCCTTGGCCTGCTGGGTCCTTTCATTGGCCATGGCCACGACATCCCTTTGCTCGTACACCAGGTCCCTTAGACGTCTCAGCTCCTTCTCCTTGACGGCCAAACTCCGCTGCTGGAGGTCCCTCTCGCTTTCGGCCCTAGCCAAACGCTCGCCCATTGCGACGAACTCTTGGCCAATGACGAAGACGCTTAGCAAACCCTGACACAGAACCAACGGATATAAACGGAGTAAATTGACAAGTTAACGCGCGAGAAGTAGCAACAAAAATATCATAGACATAAGCTACCTGCGACAGCCGGGCAAGAGTGTCCTCCAGGGCCTGCTTAAGACCCCCAGCCAACATCGCCTGCCGGTCAGCATCGAATGGCCGCAGACGCACCACAAGAATGGCACCAGACTCGTCAGCAAGGGTCGGCAACTTGGAAGAGCCTGCGACACCCGAAGGCACAATTGCGCCCTCGTCTTCGACCCTTCTCCTCTTTTGAGGCCCGACTGCCTCTTTCCTTCGAGAGTTATGGACGGCCTTGCCCTCGCGGACGACCGTCTCAGCAGGGGAAACACGGGGAGGAGAGATATGAGCCGGCGACGCGGGGGTAGAAATCGACAGGTCGATGACACCCACAGAGGAAGGGACGGCGGCACGGGAAGGAGAGGCTACAGCTTTGGACCTCGTCTCCACGGGGCGAAGCCGAGCCTTGATTTCCCTCGAACTCAGGACCGGCGTCAGCCTCCCTTTCGAAGGTGTGACCTTGGTCTTCATGGCCACACGCACTGTCAAAAGAAAACCTCACGCGGTTACGAAACAACAATACCAATCGTTCGCAAAGATGGTGGTCACATGCAGTGAAAGCTTACCGTGAGGAGAGTCGGCAAGCTTTAGGAGAAAGCGGAAGTCCTTATTTCCTTTGGCGGCCCCCAGGACAGCACGGATGCTCGCTTCATTGGCCCCCTCGAGTCTTTCCTTACTGGGGGAGGCTGCAACAACAACAAAGTATTTTCGTCAGCAAAGTCCACCGGAGAAAATCTAAAAGTGCATACACCCAGACTTACCCTCGAGGTTCCATGAGGACCGTACGGGGGCACCAGCAGCGACCATCCGACGGGACTCCATGAAGACCCATCGCTCAGACCAACCTCTGTCGTTGATCTGCTCGCCCGAGATCAAGGGAGATGTACCGGGACGAGGGGTCAACGTGAAGAAGCCATCCTTCTTCCGCACCAGATAATAAATGGAAAGGAGGTCGGTGACAGAGAACACGAGGCCATCCCTCGAGCCGGCAAATGCCTCCAGAGACATCACAATGCGCCAGACGTTGGGCATGAGTTGGGCAGGGGCAATGTCGGCGAATCTGCATAGGTCGGCCATGAGGGGAGGCAGGGGCACACATACCCCGTACCGGAAAACTTCCACAAACAGGCTCGTCCACCCCTGGATGGGCGTGCTCGCCGATTCCTCAGCACGGGGGACCCTCGCCTCGATTGAGCAGAGGGAGGGATAGTTGCTGCGAAGGCACTGGAACTCGGCCTCCGAGAGACAAGATTGAGAAGGGGTAGGGCGGACAGCAGCATCGCTCGCTCGTGTGTGGTGAACCAGAGTTTGAACCTCCTCCTCTCCCTCCGACTCCCGGTCGAGTGACGGCATCGGAGAACTATCCTCCGCGGAACTTGCTCGGAGGGGAACGGAGCCGATGGAAGCGTCGGAGTCTTCAGGCGTTCCAGACATGATGGGGAGTTGAAGGAAGAAGACGGTGACGACAAGAAAAGCAAGAGTAAGGAGCAAGATTGCAGCAAGAAAGAAGAATGGCTAAGTTCGAAAGGAAACTTATGGACGACGAAAGGGCAGTTACCGCGGGAAACGTCCTCTCGTCTAGGAAAGCCGCGCCCCATCATTACGCCCTAGGAAGTTGTATTGATTCAAACCCAGCCGTTAGATGCCCAGCACCACGGACGGCCCAGATTACGCCACGTCTGCACAAGAAGTGAACCGACGCCAGCACTTGCCCAAGGCCGAACGACATCCCATTTCATACTCTTCCCGTCCACGTGCCGCAGACGAGAAGAGTGGGGGATTATTGTGTGCCCAAAAAATGACATTGGGCTCGACCGGCCCAATCAGCGCCTGACAGCCCAGCTAGCTACACTGGTCCAAGACAAGGCCCAGTAACTGTCCCCACGACCAAGACTTGCCAAACAGCCTACGCCTGTGACCAGCATCAGCGACCGCTTACCCAGCGACACCAACGTTCGTCTGCGGTCCATGCCCTCGAGGATGTAGGACTAGACTGTTGTGATCCACGGATTTAGTACCCTCACTGCCTAGGTTCCCGGAGCCACGTTGTAACTACCCAACGGCTAGGCGACTACGGAATACATTATTTATTCTGATTAGTCTGTAACTGAGAGGAGACTTCTTTCTTCTCTCTGAACAAAAAAGCATTGTAATCCACTCTGAGACTCAATAGACAATGACAGGCTAAGCCGTTTGAATCCTCTGTTCACTTTGTTCCATCCCTGAGTTTGGTCCCGTGCTTCATTTCTCGGCCACACGCTGTTGGTTACCCGAACCTTCCTCTGAACTCCGGTTCACCTAAAATCCGCACAAACATAGTATATGAAGAAGAAGTAAGTAGCGGAAGGCTCCCGTACCTCGCTGACTTACCATACCTTATTCCTAACCTTCTATTTCTTGAATTTGACTTTGTGTATTGAATTTCATAGATCTTGTGTTGGTTTGTTAGGAATATTGGGTAAGTTAAGTAGTTTA
>QFDD01012297.1:0-11014 GCA_006871305.1 Vachellia collinsii
CATTTTCATTTTCAAGGTTAAGTAAGTTGAGCATGTATCATGTTTTAATGCAAGTTATGTGATTGAATAATGGTTGCTTATGCTACTAAGATTCCCAAGAATCTTACCCAACCAATGTAACCAAACGCTAGGGCTATCTTTATCCAAGAAGGGAAGAAGGAAGAAGGGGAATGCTTAGAGGTTGGTAAGTATTTAATAAGCATTTTGTTCAAAGTTGTAAATACCCATAAGGGTATTATGTGTTGTTTATAAGTGATAGCATGTGTAGTTGTAGATTTATTTTCAAGCATGCTAGAATAGATCAAAATGCTCCAAAGGCATTAATGTTGCAAGATAAAGCAATCATACTTCAATTGGACCAAGTATGAGAAAAGGGGGTTAAAAGTCAACAAAATGGACCTAAAGTTGACCAACTCGTTTTGAAGTAATCGAGTGAGTTAGGATGTGATATCATACCACAAAATAGATATGATTTTTCCCTATAAAATGAGTGGTAATTCATCTGAATCCGATAACCGTGCTGAGAAAGATGCCCTTCCAAAGTTGGGCAAAAATACTGGAAAAATAGAAAATGACCAAATGAACAGTACATTCTGAAATTAAAATTGGGCATGATTTTGATGTAAAAAGGTCCAGAACTTATTTTTCCTTTCAAGTTTATCCAGTTATCTTCTCATAGAACTTGGAATCATTCAATTTTGAGTTTCCTACAATTAATTACATTTTTTCAAAGATAAGGCCATTTTTTAAAGGGTTATGAAGGGTAACCCAAAAGCAAATATTTTTCTAAACTCCAATTTCCACAAGGTATGGCCAACTAAAGTGATTCCAAATGCTTCCACTGGGTATGTTAATGGGATAAAACTAAGGGTATTACAAAAGGCAAAGAGGTGAAGTCCTATTGTGGGACTTATGGCTTCAAGGAGATGCAGAATGCATGAAATTGTTGTGCAAAGTTGGTAATTTATAGTTTATGTTGAGTTATGCAAGTATGTATGCTAAACGTCTACTTTGCAAAGCATGAAGGAAATGCTATGTATATATGTGAAGAATTTCAAATGGCTATGTAATTATAATGTTTACATAGAGATGAACAAGTAATGCATGCTCAAGGTACTTAAAGGGTTGAACACCCTTAATTAAGGCCTAAGTTGAGATAAATGTGAAAAATGGCAAATGAAATCTAATTTGTATGACACTTTCCTATAAAATAGTACGCATTTCAAGGTTTAAAATGAGTTATATTTTGCCTAATTTGGATGTGTACAAAGGAAGTTATGCATTTCCAAATTTTAAGAAAAAAATATGAAAAATTGAAAAATGACTAAATAAACAGTATATCTTCATGAACTTTTCTGTATTAATTGAGTAAGGAAATGGCCAAATGAGTATTTTTTTCCCTATATAGAATTGAATAAGAATCAATTGAATATTTGAATTCAATTTTTTGAGGATTAATTATGATTTTTTAAAGTTGGTCAAAAATTTGAAAATTTTACCAAGTGAATAGTGTTAATGAATAGTAATGTGAGAAAATTTTTAAACTTTTACTTGGTTTGCTAATTCAAGACATTGGAAGGTATTTAAGTGGTTTAGATATGGTCTCTAATGAATATAAAAGGTAATGAAAAGTAACGTGACACAAGATAACCTAGCAGAATGATTAATTAAATAGCTGCAACCTTTTATTTATGAGATATAATATCACATATTCAGCTTAGGAACAAGCCTTATTTGCATGCAAATAAGGCTAACCTTTTAGCAATGACGTGACACAAAATGAATATAAAAGGTAATGAAAAGTGACATGACACAAAATGAATATAAAAGGAAATGAAAAGTGACGTGACACAAAATGAATATAAAAGGAAATGAAAAGCGACGTGACACAAAATGACCTAGCAGAATGATTGATTAAATGGTTGTAACCTTTTACTTATGAGATATAAATCATATATTTAGCTTAGGAACTACCCATGTTTGCATGCAACAAATTTAATTTCCATAAGGCCAACAAGTTGTAGAAAGTTTTTCCCCCTCCAAATGATTTTTGGTCCATAATATTGCTCATCTGATAACAGTTGGGTTTGCAGTATATGCTGGGTATGAATTTCCTTCGATTATAAAGAATCTAGAACCTACTACAAGAGATTTGTTTTACAGCATACTTTATCTAGTATTATTTGATGAATTACTTTTCCCAGCATTAGAACGAGAAAATAAGTAGTTGGGTAAAGAGGTTAGCTGGAATGAATTATCATTGGCTCATTTTGATCCTCATACTAAAATAATGTGCACTGGATATTCAAAAAATAATTCATTCATAGAATTTTGCTAAATAAATGGCTAAAGCATTTACTAACTTAGAGAGAGTGATAAGGATTAGCCTTATGGATGGAAGCCATTAATGCAGAATTAATGTCATTAAAAAAAACTATTCACTTTTCCTAAAAAGTACCTCATTTAGGACTCCTTCTCCTTGCCTTTTGCCTTTTCGTTTACTTGAGTTTGGACCTAGAGGTTTGTATTTTTGTGGAGAATGAGATTTCTTGGAAATATCAATAGTAAATATTACTAACACTACATTAACATGCATGATTATTACTAGTAACATAACAAGCCGTGAATGAACATAACTTTATTTTTCTACATGCAATAAACTCAAATAAGGATATGATCAATGCACAATAAAAATAAAAATTGCATGTTCAAACATCACAAAGCTCAACTAATTTAAACATCATGGCAAACAATCACTCATAACAACCAATAGCAACATTAATGCACATGTTAGTAAATTTGCAACTTGGTATACTTGGGTTAACATGGGCTTAATCTGCTATGAGCTATTAAGTCTGGTAAACTCTTTTGATATATCATACACCTATATAATAATGCAACTTTTTACCAAAAAGTTTTTCTGCAAAAATACCACCTCTTTTTATTCTTTCATATGGTATACTGGTAACACCAATTGAATAACTCTAAGCATATCAAATTAATTATTTTCTTTTTCTCCTTTAATTTCCTTTTCACTTGGAGGCCAAGTAAAATGCTTTGGGAATTCTTTTTGGGAATCCTTTGATCTCTTGACCGATCCATTACCATAGAAAATTCCCATAATTCAAATGGTACTTTTCTAATTTTTCTCCATCTCAAATGCTTTCCGGAAATACCTTTTCGAAACTTCCTTGAGTTTTCCCTTTTCTAAGCTTTTATATACTTTTCATTTTCTTACAAGCAAATAACTTTGAACTTAAGCCTGAAACCATTTTTATAAATTCACATGATCCTCAAGCTCTTTTCACCATTTTTACCATAATTATTTAAGGCCTCTAGGTATTTTAAATAATTACATTTGTCTTAGAATTTCTTAATTAGCCAAATATTAATTACTAAAAATCCATTTTGATGTTATTTTCTATTTTAACCTCAATATTGCCTCAAATATGCTTCGGGAATTATTCTCCATATTTTTGTGCCTTGGGACAATTGCTTTTATTTTGGTTAAAATTACCAAAATGCCCTTGACTTTTACCATAATTACCATTCCTTTTTTTATTTGACTAACAAGCACTTATATTATTCCATACAACTTCTAACACTCAAACTAGCCTTTAACTAACTTCTACTCACTTGTTTAGCCTTTTATTTTTGACATTGAAAGTGAGGATGTTACACTTTGTGTGTGAACATGAGTTACAAGATGTTCAATATTAATTCCAACGGACATACAATGTTTATTAAAGGCTTGTGAAGTAAATTTTGCAAGCATTATCAAAGACACAGTTTTTTGGTCAGATAATCAAGGTAATATGCTTTTAACCTTATTCATTGAGCGAGGAATTTTACAAACTTCATGTTGCAAAAAGATAATATACAAACGTGAGACTATTTAGTTGATGTTGGGATTGGTGAGTACCATGGAATATTACAATTTTTCCAATCCCTTCGTTGAAACTGTTAAAGGCGTTTTAGTCGTGTAGTCAAGAAGTATACTTTTCTTGGATTTTTTTCTTTTTTTCCTTTCTTGTTCAGTTTCAAAAAGCTAACAACTACGATCAACTTCTTTTACTAGTATCCAAACAAACGCGTGTTAGCACTTCAACATCCGATTCTTGGATGTCCTTCTCATTCTCGGTTTCTCTCACAAATTTCTGATTTTCATTTTTCAAATGTGTAGTGCAATGGAGAGCTTTGACATCTATTTATAGACACTTAGAGCTTATCCTTTTGAATTTCAAAATCAATCTTTTATCAATTTCAAAAATCAAATATTATAAAAAACTTTAAATTTGAGGAAATAAATAAAAGATTGTTTTATCTAAACCTGTCCAGCAGATATAATCTAACCCTTTTATTTAATTTGGATAAGGAGTCAATGAGGGTAAGATTTAATTTATTTCCATAAATTAAAACAAGATACAATATCAAGATATATCAAGATTTAATCTATCCTTATAGATTAAATCCAAGATCTATCTTTTAAATCAAGATCTAATTTATCTTTATAAAGTAAATCCAACATTTTATCTTTCAAATAAAGATTTAATTTATCTTTATAATTTAAATTTAAGATTTATTTTATCTTTTAAAAATGAATCCAAGATATATCTTTTAAAAGAAATCCAAGATATTATATCATCATATATATAATCTGTATACACACACGAAATACATATATATACATACATACATATATAGATATTCAAATATCTATATAGCCCATTTGAAATTGGCAATGGGCCAATGACAATGCTAGCCCACAAGTCCAAGTGGCCTCTAGCAAGACATTACAATTATCCAATTCATATGAGGATCTGTAAACCGATACAATGTATCATAAAACCACATCACGTCCTTTTTGTCACATGATATTTTGGTCAAGGATGAGGCATGGAGATTGTCATTCTCCTATTCTTGACAATTGATTTCTCGATCTCTGAGTAGTTTGACTACAAAGATGGAACTTCATTTCCATCATAGTATGGCCATATATTTTTTAGACTCACTCATCTAGGGCCCAGCAATATTTCTCTACTAATGTGAGGGACAAATTCTATCTTGATGATCCATATTCCTCTGTATGAAATCCACTAAGCCCGAACATAGCTTTTACCATCACTCGGTTAAAAGTGACTTTTGAGTAGGTCAAACCTGAGTGACTCTCATGTAGGCATCCATGATGATTTCAAGTCAAAGGGCACAATGACATAATCATTTGTGAGATAAGCTTTTAACTTAATCTATGGAACTTTCTCATAGTGTGTTAGTCCGACATCTTGTACTCTTACAAATGCCTATGACTTTGACTAGTATTTCCATATATTTCAAAGTCATAATGGCCTTATTTCATCTTTGCTCCTGTAGAAATGGTCGGCCATGGACATTTAGGATAATCATTATAATTTATCCAAGGACAATTTATCACAACAAACATACAAAGATTATGATAATGAAAATGAACGATTCATTAACTAAAATACTTAAAGTACAATGATTGGCCCTATGACACAATTTCTAATAGTTGTTGTATCAATTAAAACCATATGGTCTCACAAATGGTCCACTAGGTGGGTGTATTGTCTCACAAATGTCTTTCCTGTATCTGTTTTAGGAATGTGAAAGGCTCACATTGTATTTTACTTTGAGAGGGCCTAATAATATATTTTTCCTTAGAACATGCAACACATAAGAAATTGTGGTATTTATTTACACTTTAGGGTATGTCTACATGAATTCTCAATCATTGTTTTCATCATAATGGAATTGGGATGGTCTAATTGGTCATGCAAAATATTGAATTCATTAGTAAGCTTTTCGTTTACTTTGTTAAGTTGATGTCATGTGTTACTTAACTTCTGGTTTGTATTAATAAACTTCTGATTTACTATCTCATGCCAAACATTAAATTCATTGGTAAACATCTAGTTTACTATTGCATCTTTCAATTATGCTTATGTATAGTACATGTTAGAAGAAAATTGGAGGGAACTTTTATAATATATATTTTTTTTACCAAAAACTGAATTTGTAATGTGAAGACATTCTTGATTATTTTCAATCGTTGTTTCCATATGATATTGTTGAGATAATGTTTTGATGATGACAAATATATTTTTGAAATTATGTTTAAATCGTTTGTTTTCAGACAAGTTTAAGAAAACTTCGAGTTTTAGTGAAATCATTGAGAGAGAATTCGAGTTATAAGGTTTAAAACTTGAGTTACATTGTTTAAAAATGCTTTCAAAATCTCAAACTTTCAAGAGAACTCAAGTTTTGATTCAAGTTCTGTCAAAACTCGAGTTCTGAGAGTCAAAACTCGATTCTTGGGTTTTGGAAAAGACTTTAGAAATGAAAAACTCTCTGTAGAACTCAAGTTTGAATAAAAGTTTTCTTATAACTCTAGTTTTGTGTTTTAGAACTCGAGTTTCGAGTGTTGAAAGTGTTTTAGAAAATCAGAACCCTCAGAGAAAACTCAAGTTATGTTGGAAGTTTTGGCAAAACTCGAGTTTCATTTTATAGAACTCGAGTTTCAGGCTCTGAAGTATTTTTGAAACTCGAAACTTCCTTCCAAAACTTGAAGTTTCAATAAAAGTTTTGATGGAACTCGAGTTATGAGTATCAGAACTCGAGTTTCGAAGAGAGAGAAACCAAACTTCTTTCTCAACTTGATGTTTAAATCAAAGTTATGGCATAACTCGAGTTTTGGGTTAACAGAACTCGAGCTTCGAGCTCTAAAAAATTTCTGAACTTCAAAACTTCGTTCCAAAACTTGAAGTTTCATTAAGAGTTTTCATATAACTCGAGTTTAGTGAGTTGAAACTTGAGTTTCAAACAACAAACCTGTTTTAAACTTGAAACTTCCAATGAAACTCGAGTTACACATAAAAGTTTTGATTTGAAATACGTGTAACTTGAAGTTTTATGAGACAAAACTCGAGTCTCGAAGAGTAGACATGTTGTAACTCAAAACTCTCAAAGAAACTCGAGTTACAATGAAAGTTGTGATTTGAAAATTGCCAAAACTTGAAGTTTTGGTTAATAGAACTCGAGTCTCGAAGAGGATAAAATGTTTTAACTTACAGAAACCTCTGAAAACCCGAGTTTTAAGTTCTATAACTCAATTTTTTTATCAAAACTCTTGTTAAAAATCGAGTTACAACAAAAGTTGTGTGATTTCTACTTTGAAAATTCTTCAATAACTCGAGTTGTGAGCAAGCAAAACTCAAATTTGCTTTTCTGACATCAACACAGCGTGTCAGAAACTTTATTCTGATCTCAAATATTTCCTTATTCATGCAACGTTTATTTGAATCACACCTACCATCATAAATGCTTAACTGCCTTAATTATTAACAGGGAATGAAGTTTTGATTGCCTAAACAAAAAGAGATTCAACGGACAAAATCTCAAAGAAATATCCACCTACTGTTAGAAGCACTCAGATGCATTCAATGCGGGAAGGTGAACGAAGACGTTGGGTCTAACAGAAACTTGACTGTCTCTAACGGACATTTAATTCTTCTCACCTATAAAAGGGCAAAGCATTCAAGTCACTGAATACAGAGAATGCACATACGAGAAAGAAAATTTATTATGCTTCAGCTACCTCCTCTGTTTTCATACTCTCATATTTAAGAGCTTTAGTGATTATCATTAAATTCTCAGAAAGGAGAATATTCTTGTTCATTTATTGATTCTGTGAGATTTACTCAAGGTTGGAGAATCTTGAGTGGGTTAAGATACGAGCAAAAGTGTCTGTGGGATAGTTTGAGTTAGGAAGGGGGAGAGTCCTTCTTCTGATTGCTTGTAATCTTTTGAGATTAGTGGATTTGAAAAGCTCAGAAGGTTTTGAGGATTGGACGTAAGTCAGGAGGACCGAACCAGGATAAATCTCTGTGTCAATTTTTTTCATACTCTGTTTTATGTTTTCAACGTTGCGAAAATTTTAAATAGACCAATGCACCCCCCTTCTTGGTCAAATCCTATCCTAACAAATATCTTTTTCTACATATATCCTTGAAACTTGATAAGTTTCTTTTAAATGTGGTAGAATATGGTGCATATCCAATACATAATTCTATTCCTTCATGTAACAGAATATTGGCTCTTCCAGAGTCTTCAATTCATATCCAATTTGTTTATTATTCCCACATTTTGGCCTTTTTATGATTATCATTAGTTTTTCTCCACATCAAGTAGGAATTAGAACCACTACACTTTTAACCATGCCCACGCCCATGCCCACACCCGCAGCTATGGCCACATTAACGATTTTGACTACCACCACTATTAGATTTGAGTATAACTATATTACTTCTAAGAATAGAGTCGAGCCTATTGGATGAATTCATGATTTTTTAACAAAAGTTTGTTGTTCTGTTCAACTACAAAAAGGCAAGAAATTAAACAAACCCTGATATTGTAAATCCATGCCTATAAATATAAGGCACCACATATGTACTATACACTCCAAAGATAATTGGAGATATGGACACCCATTTAATAATATTCATAACAAAAATGAGGGTAAACTTTTACATTCATATAAAAAATCTATTGCCATGACTTATAAATAGGACTAAAAAATTATCTCTACTCTATAAATAAGATCAGAAGAGTGCCCGTGCATTAGTCTTGGTTTAAGAAATAGATTGAACAGATGTGATTTCAAACACACACACACACAATACATTTATTTGGAGATAAATGATAATTACAAACGTGTGACGTGACATAAGATATTTCCTTCCATTATTACTTTTAATAGATGCATGTTGGACTTGTTTTTCTGGACTCCAGAATCACTTCTAGAATCACTTTCATACAAGCCGAAATAAAATTTCTCTCACATACTTACCTCAAATTGCGTACAATCACTTTTCAAAAGTTAATTCAAACAAATTGTTGAAATCTTGACCTAGATGACCAATCTTGCTTCGTTATTGTCCATATTGCTCTCTTGTTTTTCAATCAAATTTCCGGCAAACAACAACAAGCTAAAGTAGACCCTTTCAGTTTTTTCCCTAGAACACCCTTTCAATCTGAAAACCATGCATGAGCATGAACAAGAATGAGCACTACATTCGAGATCTCTCTCTTGTAGGCACATAAACACCTATACAATATATTCCTTTGTATCTTCCTCCTCCTCTTCACTTTCATATCATCAAAATTTAGTAGATGACACAGCCACTGTTGGGGTACTATTCCACAATTCCAACATAATAAGGTGGGGGCAGATAATAAACATGGTTGTAACTAAGAGGAGCAGGCACAGTAGCTTTAGTTATATTCTCTATCTTTGCTTCTTCTTTCTTCTCAATCTCTTTGGCTACTTCAACAAGCACTGGGCCTATTTTGATTAGAGATAAAGACTACTTTTTCAACGTGATTTACAGTCTACGATGTAAGTATATGAGTGAAGTGTTAATTCGGCTTACATGAACTTCCTTTTGTATCCCTATGGCAAACAAGGCCGCTATCTTAGTATGGCACAACCTCCTTAGCTTTCCCACTGCATTAACTGGGTCGATGTTTCTTGTTACGGTTAATTTTTTGTCCTTTATGTCAATGTTCACTGACTCAACCCTTGCAAAACAAAGCCAAACTAGTTACATTTTATTCTTAATATAAAGCCTTGTTGACTATTTGGGATGATTAAAGAATTAAGGAAATTAAATAAATTACTTAAGCTTAAATGATCTTAATGAAATATTTATGTATATTAATAGATTATATATTAATTCATAAACCAGATAAATTAGTTTGAAGAAAAATGATAAATACAAATACTTTAAAGTAATTTATTTATTTTCCTTAATCTGCCCAAACTAGTCAATTGGATTTTATATTAAGAGCCAGAGGTACTATTCTCAAGAACTTCGTAAGAGAGTTTGGTTTGGTATTCCATACCTGAAATGCCTGAGACCGTTTTCATAACTTTTTGCTTAATTCTTTCATCCTGTAGTTCCACCTTCAATACTACTTTCTGTCGAGGAAATGAAATCAAGCAGTTTTTAGAGACACAAAGTGTGTGTGTGTGTGTGTGTGTGTGTGTGTGTGTGTGTGTGTATAAGAACTTACATAATACTAAATGATTGGTCGAGGATCTAGATTCTGACCTTCATCTGCGTATAACTGTTGAAGCTTCTGAGTGGTGAAAACCATAAGGAAGGTAGGTTGTGAAGAAGATGAAGTGTGAGGGTTCTGTGTGATGTAGTGACGATTGTGAATGAGAGAAATTTATAGCCGCTAGTAAGCAGTCATAATACTTTTATTAAAAAGAAAATTACGTTTTCATGTTACACGTTGGACACCAGAAATTAACTATGTAAAACCAAGTCATCTCAAAGTCATCGAGTTAGTTATTTACATCAGCGGCAATTATGGACTTTGTGTTCCCCTTGTGGGGCAAGTTTTAAAGGAAACGACAACTTCTCATTTTCACAGTTTTCTTTCCTTGCGACTACGCTTTGCAGAAGGTTTACCAGGTCATCATGTCTTGGTTGTTTAATCATGCAAAATGAAATTAAATAAAATAAAAAATAATTTTTGAATATGAAATGCAATGTGCGTCTCAAAAAAATTATTATTCTTGAAAATATTTATTATTGAATAGAAATTTAGTTCATAATTTTTTATACCATGAAATAGACAAATGGCTAATGAAAAATGGGGTTATCATATTGGTTTTAGATTAATACAATGTTTATTCCATATAATTTACCCCTATTTTGATTTTGATTTTGATCTGTCATGTGGTAAAATGATCTATCTTTTTATTAAAAAAAATAGGTACTAAAATTTTAGACAAAAGAAAATTTAAAAGATCCAAGATTGTTATTTGAAACAGGACTAATCCCCTACTTTAATGTAGAAAAAATGAGCGAGAAAAGAGATCAGATTATGGAGACAAATATTTTCTTAGTGTACGAGGTGGAAATAGAGGAAACTTTCCCCGAAGTTATCTTCTTCCTTCTGGGTTGCATCCTCACTCGTAAAAAAAAAA
>QFDD01012298.1:0-10232 GCA_006871305.1 Vachellia collinsii
CTCTCTCTCTCTCTCTCTCTCTCTCTCTACACACACACACAACACACATATACTGGCACAAAATTTATAGATACTTGACATAGGAATTAGTACGTTTGTGTATACTGAAGAGCAGCGAGTTGAGGGAAGGGCGGAAAATCAAGATCAGCAAAAACAAAAAAACAAAAAAGTAGGAAACCGAAGTTACTATTATGTTTGGTTTGAAATGGGTGAATAGCTTCAAGAGACAATAGGTTTTAAGCGGGATAGATTTTATCAAAAAAAAAAAAAGTGGTTTTAATAAAATTTATAATTAGATGATTGTTATCAAAATCCTTTTTTTATTTGAAATCACCAAAAATAACATAAGCTAATGTTGTAACTTGTAACTGCATAAGAAATTTATATTTTTTTAAGTTATAAATAAATAATATATATGCCTATGTAAGACCAATATGAATAATTAATTTCTAATTAAATTGCATATATTTAATATGTGTGTGTGTGTGTGCACGCATTATGTTTTTGTAACATAAAAAATATATGTCGGTAAAAATGGAATGTTAGAAAAATAAAAGTGATGTATTATGTAACATCACTTATAATTTTAACTAAGGTCTTTACAGTTATAGTTGTTTCTCTGCCAAAAAATCTATATTAATAACAAGAGATGAAGACAGAAAAAAAAAAAAAAATAATAACAAGAGATGAAGAGAGAGTGCAAAAATGGAGAAGAGTAAAGACAAGGGAAAGGGTAGGGTATTTTCGGTAGAGTTATAATGATGGCACCAACAACCATAAAAAAAAAAGGAAATTATAACGATGTCTCGTATAAAGAATTTTACGATTAAACAATCCCATGAAATCACGCATTTGCGTCAAGTCCTGTAGAGTTGTTAACATAGCTCATGAGGTTGTTATTAACAACTCCATCACATTTTATGGGGTTGTTATCGAAACTTGATAGTAAATGTACGATTTCAAAAAATGTAAGATTTCTAATTAATCGTAGAAACCCTTACAAGCGACGTTATCGTTATTTTTCCAAAAAAGACAAAGAAAGAAAGAAAGAAAAATGGAAAAGTATAGCTTTTCTCATATGATGGTTTTAAATAAAAAAAAAAACCCTTTTATAAATTTTTTATATGTTTGGCTATCTAAAACCCAAACCATGGTTTTTATGAGTAAAAAGTGTTTTTTTAGTATTTACCAAACACATACTACTGGGTTAAGCTCCAAAAATGTAGATTACCTTCAAATTTTAAAAGCATTTAACACAATATTATTTGTTTTTTAGGTGTGAAGATATCATGAATATTTAAAATGTGACAAAAAAATGTTATTTTTTATTTTTTGAGACAAAAAATGTTATGAATGTTAAATCTAAGTTAATACGGTTACATATGTATATATAAATATGAGGTTTCACCACAAAAAGTAACGATTATATTTAATAGGCATGACATTTTCGGTCTTATTTAAAATGCATATAAGTATTTTACACACATAAAAATATATGGTATTATATGCTCATTTTATAATAAAAGCTTTTGTGTGTTTTTGCAATTTAACTTTTTATTTTATTGGTAAAAGAAGTACCTTTTTTATTTTTAATTGTCCAAAACGACAGTGCTTATTGAAGACTTCGTTTATATATCTCCTTTAGTTGGCAAAAAAGCTTGGTTTTTTATTTAGTATTTGGAATAAAAGTCTTATATTCATTGTATAGTATAAAAATTAAATATATACACAATTTTATTATTTTATATTTTTAATTATTACTACAAATTTTTTAGCTAGAAAATGGATTTTTACATTAATATTTTTATTTTCATTTTATATAATTCTATATACCAAAAGAGACTTTCAAAGTTGATACCTGAAAGTGTTTGTGTGGTAGGGCAGACACACACACATATCTATAATTTGATAATTAGTTTTTAGAATTACTGGTATCAATACCAAAAATGAAAAACAATGAAAAAATTGAAAATATGATGATAGTTAGATCAAGTAAAAGTGGCAAAATACTTTTTAAATAAGGTGAGTGATTTAATTCTTGCAAATGGAAAAAAAATACCCTATTTGGGTTTTACGCATAAGTATGAATTAATTTGTCCTACTAGATATTATAATGTTGTTTTTTTGGTTCCAAAGATATTATAATGTTATTAAAAATAAGAACAAAATGGTGATTTTGTAATTCTTATTTTCTTCTAATTTTAGAGTTATTAATAAGGGAAAAAAATTAACAGGGAATTTCAAAAAACACTATAAGAATTTTCTCCTTTATATTTTAGTAACTTCAATTATTACTTCATCAACAATTTAATCTTTAAATTAACTTATTTACTCATTCAGACAAATGCTAATGGAATAATAAATATTTAAATATTAACTTAAACAGTGTGTTAAAATAGAGATTACACCAGTAATCTTATTAAATAAGGATTAAAGTAAAAATTGTCTCGAAAGTTTTTTTTTTTTTAAGAACAATGTTACTCTTAGAATCTTTTAAAGGCAATTAAAGATTTGAGATGACACAATTTTATCCCATTTCATTAAAACACTAATTTTGTTGACCATTAAAAAAATTAATATTGACCGTAAATATTTTTAATAGCAAGGCGCAATATTACTATATTTTAAAGTAACATTGCTCTTAAAAAAGCTTTCAAACGACATTAATTATAAAGAAAATTTTCAGGGACAAATTTGCCCCTTAACCTTTACTAAATAGAGTTTATTTCAAATGCAGAAGGGACGAAAATTTGAATGGGAGAAAAAACAGTTAAAACACTAAATTGATAAATGCTTTTCTTTAACAGGCAGGGCTAGCAAAAGTTCTTGGACTTGCAGGGGAGATCAATGTTCAAGTAAGTAAGCTCTCTGTTAACATACAGATTCTAAAGAACTCCTCATAAAAAATGCTTCTCTGTTTTTTCTTTCAAAAGTATTTTATTTTAATCTGGAAAACCATTTTTCAGGGTGAAGATCAAAAGAAATTGGATATTCTTTCCAATGAAGTGTTTGTGAAGGCCTTAAGTAGCAGTGGACGTACAGTGAGTCTAATAACATCCAACATTTATCTCTTCTCATATATGTTATTCTCCATAATACAAGGAATCAGTCATACTGGATATAAAATGTTGTGTGTTTAGAGTGTTGAACACATACAATACATGGTAAAGTATAACCTTGTTTGTAAGAAGCACTGATATACACTGAAATTTGACATAGAGACACGTTCATATTGAAAAATGTATTAATAGAAGCGATAATTAATATGTAAGTTCTTATAGTTTAATCTGATTTTTAATTAGGTTCTTATAATTCTTTTTATCATGTCCTTATAATTTCACCTCTTTTTAATCAAGTTCACGTAGTTTTTTTTCCCTTTTCATCAGTTCTTTAGTTTCATCTGTTCTTAATCAGGCTCCTATAACTTTTTCCCTTTTTATTAGGTCCTTATAGTTTCACTTATTTTTAATTAAGTCTTTATAGTTTTTTTTATCTTTTTTTTCCCTATCAGTCACCTGAAGTTACATAGACTTGATTAAAAAGATGTAAAACTATAATGATCTAAAAGAAAAAAGAACAACTATAAGGACTTGATTAAAAATTAGTTCAAAACTATAAGAGCTTCCAGATTAATTATCCCTAAATATAATACATATATTGTGATCTAGCATTCCTACCAGATATATATAATTAACAGACATATTATTTGGTGCCCTGTCAGTGCATCCTTGTTTCTGAAGAGATTGAAGATCCTATATTTGTGGAGCCATCCCAACGTGGGAAGTAAGTTCAAATACTTTCTGTCATGAAACAATTCCATGATGTATCAATGTGAAAGTGAAAGATCATCTTGATTGTTTTTTTTTATTTTTTGACAGATACATTGTTGTATTTGACCCTTTGGATGGATCTTCAAACATTGACTGTGGTGTTTCCATAGGAACTGTACGTATGAATTTCTCATCCTTAAAAATATCCAATCAATTCAAAAAATTACCTTAATATAAGATATGCTTTTTGGCAAAAAAAAAAAAAAGATATACTTAACTAATTTAGGTAGATTAAGAAAGTTAGTTAAATTAGTTATTTGTAATATATATGGTCTGGCTAATGCACTCTTCCATCATGACTACCTTGTAAATAAAAACCCATTAATGTGTATAATCAATAGGAATAATTTGGGGGATTTGGAAAATAAAATGGATTGAGATCTTATATTTGGGACTAAATTCAATCTTCAACTAGCTCTTAAGTTAAGATTTGGAGGAACAGGATATGTATGTAGCGGAAGGAACAAGTCCATTTCAACGTGGCGAACCAAGGTTCAAATCCTACTAGAATAAGTGTCAACCGTCCTCCAAACAAAATTACTTCTAATAAAAAGATACATACGCTTAAAAAAAATTGAAAAACTACTGTGACAGGAATTATTCTGATAAACAATGCTTCTCTTGTTGCTTTTAGATATTTGGCATTTATCAGGTGAAGGATGAGAATAATCCAACTGTTGATGATGTTTTGCAATCTGGTAACAACATGTTAGCAGCTGGTTATTGCATGTACGGAATAAGCTCTTGTACGGTACAGCAAACATCCATTTTCCCCTTAACAATTAAGGCCTATTTTTCTTTATTCCGTTGAAAAAATCCAGCCCCCCCCCCCCTGTGATGTTGATTCAATAAGTTTTGGAATTGTAGTTTGTGCTAAGCACAGGAAATGGGGTGAATGGCTTCACACTTGATCCTTGCCTTGGGGAATTTATATTGACACACCCAAATATCAAGGTATTGAAGTGAATCACAAATTGGTATATCAAGTTAATATATATATATATATATGTAGCTTTGCATTCAAGAGTTTTAAGTGTGAACAGTATGGCTAAACTACATATTCTAAAACAGGTGCCGAAGAAAGGAAAAATTTATTCTGTGAATGAAGGAAATGCTAAATATTGGGATGAACCAACTGCCAAGTAAGGTTTAGGGATTATTCTCAATTGTCTATAGAGCATATTTGATGAAAAATCAAGGTAATTCAGATTGTCTAGCATCACACTAAGTAGTATGCACTGCTTTATGGGTTACTTTAAAGTGCATTTAATATTAAATCGTTACTTTAATAGCTAACTTCTGAATGGAGATTCATACCCCTTTGAGATGACCACACCGATTATTACTAGAGCTGATAGTTGAAGGCTCTAAAAGATGGTAAATTAAGGGAGGTTTCTAGCTTGCAAGAAAACCTTGTAAATGTATCAAAGTATATTGCGATTAAGACGTTAGCTCTTAAGAGAGCAACCAATCATTGAATGTAGTGTGAGTTACCTAGTCTCACATTGAGTAATAGCTTAACCTCTTTAATAAATAAAACGAACTACAAAGTAGATATTGTATTTAGGATTGAAGGGAATGCTTAAAATTTGAGGTGTTAAAACATATATTTTAGAGCTATCAATGAACCTTATATCTTCCTGAATCCAGGACACCAGGTCTTTTTTTTTTTTCTCCCTTTTTATGTTATTAGATTTCCAATACCACACTCCAATGCTGTACATATTTTACCAATAGACCAAGCTTATATACTTCAAGATTACTTCCTTAGTTCAAACCAATTTTGGTGTGAGTGAATAATGTTTTGAAGGAGATATTTCTGAGTCTGTCATCATTTTTTTTTTTTTTGGATTTTTCAGATATGTGGAAAGCTGCAAATATCCTCAAGATGGCTCACCACCAAAGTCTCTTAGGTACATTGGAAGGTATTTTTCGTTTCCTTCAACATAGATACATACATAAATACATTTCTCCTTCTTTCTATAGAAATTATTTTCATTATTGATTCTAATAAATATGAATTATGCAGCATGGTTGCTGATATTCACCGAACATTGCTCTATGGTGGTATCTTCATGTACCCTGCTGATAAGAAAGGCTCAAGTGGGAAACTCCGGTATGGTGACCTTTCTGTTTCATTCTAACCATATGAACTCATCATAAATCTACCTTTTGATATTGATCCCACACTCCATTCAGTCGTAGGGGGGAAAAGGATCTGTCTATCATCTCTGCATAATTCCGTTATGTTTTTGCAATTACTAACTTCGATTGTTAATATAAGCCTCGGTTAACTTTTTGAAGGAGATTAAGAAAACTAAATAAAAGTTTACTTTAGTAAGTAATGCAAATCAGTTAGGGGAAATTGATAAATATATCATTTTATTTAGATTTCTTAATCTAAAAAAATCAATTTGGGCTTATATTAAGGATTGAAGGTAGTATTGTTCAGCACAACAATAAGTTTTATCTTGATAAATATCACCTCTGATTTTTATTATAAGAGTTAGTTAACTTTTTTGGAGAAATTAAGAAAATCAGTTAAATTAGTTAATTCACTTGATGTTCCAAAAATACCCTTACATAAAATTTAAAAAATAAATTACTTATATGGAATAAAAATGATTCAAACAAACTTATACTCACTAGACTAGCTAAGTATATATTTGAGTAAGTCAAGGAAGTATTGATAGGAGTAATTTGAAAAAAAAAATGGGCTAAATATATGAGATAAAGTAAATAGGATCTTATATTTAGAACTAAATTTAATTTAATTTCTAATTAATTCTTATAATAAAGATTGGAGGTAGTAGTTTGTTAGTTTTTCATTCCGGTCTTTTTCTTGTTGCAGTTTTCTTTCTGGTGGTGGTTATAGGGCTTGTGTTTAATGAGGTGGCTTATGATGAGGAGTGTTTTGTACTTTTGTGATTATAGGATTCTGTATGAAGTGTTTCCCATGTCATACTTGATGGAGCAAGCGGGGGGTCAAGCTTTCACAGGAAAACAAAGGGTATGTATGACATTTCCTCTTTTTGTTCAATTGTTTGTTATCTTAATTTGATGAACTATACAGTAACATGTTATAAGAAACTTGAGTTTTAAGGGTGGGAAGAGTTTTCACCTCTTTCAATAAAAGTGTTTTTTGAAATTTGAACTCATTCGAAAATTATAAAATAAAACCAAAAAGGTAAGAGAATTTAATCAATTAAAATCCTAGAAAAACTGAACTCTAAATCCTTAACTAAATGACTATTTTTTAAATATAAAATTACACAGAAAATAAAAATAAAAATGATTTAATTGGAAACTCTCTTAAATATAATATTTTATTTGTTTTATTCTACAAATACCTCTTGACAATTGAATGTTATGCAAGACACATAAAGAAATTGATAAGATTGCCCTCTGAATTTCTATCGACAAATCTGTTTACCACATCAACCAATAGCAAGTTAATTATTTATAAGCATATTAATTAATTTTTATGGTGAAATTAAAAATGCAGGCACTTGATTTGGTTCCGAAGAAAGTCCACGATCGATCTCCAATATTCTTAGGCAGTCACGATGACGTTGAGCAGATCAAAGCTCTCTATGCTGCAGCAGCAGAATCAAATGGAGAGATGGAAAATACAATTGCTTGAAATATTAACATTCTAATATTCTCTTTCAAGAGAAATACATACTCCCGGATTATGTATTATATCATATACGCTCTCTCTAATGAAAATGTTTTAACTATATTTTTTTGTGAGTTTTACAAATATATACTGTAATGGTATAAAGAAAGAAATAATAAAAAAAATTTATGAGATATGAAACTTGTAAAAAATGATAATTAAAATTTTTTTTATTGAAAATGATATAGATAATGTGTTACTACGTAATTATTTCTCATTTCAATAAGTCTCTTGGCCCTTCATCGTTCATACACAAGGGAAGAAAAAAGGGAGAATTACTATAAAATCCCCATGTAAGATAATTAATATCAGAAATGTCACAATAAGTTGTCAATGGTAACTGCTTGAGTTGTTAATAGGACCATTCTGATAGTAATTCTCTTACATGGGATTTTATAGTAATTCCCCCAAGAAAAAATTGACACGTGTCTCATTCTCACCTGTTGAATTGATATATGTAATAATTGGAAATCATTTTTAGTCTCTATTTTCTTTATAAAATCCAAGAAGATAATTTAAAGAGCATGCACATGGTGTTCATTATAAGAACATGATTGCGTGTATTGTAATTAAAGAAAGTAAATGGGAGAACATAAGTACATGTCTTGTAATTAAAAATTTCAATTAATTAGAGGAAGTAAATACTACTCTTTATTAAGGTCATATGACATCAATTAAGGTTATGTTTGGTAAGATGGAGCTATTTTTTTAAGTAAATTGAAGGGATATGGAGATGGAACGAAATCACTACTACCCGATCCTTGATATTATATCCATTTGAAATACTTAGAAACATTGATGAAATTAAATAAGTTATTATAAATTATCTATATTTATTATTTTTTAAACTAATTTATCTTACTTATAAATAATATATATAATTTAATTATACATATATATATCATAGAAATAATGTACTATATGTTAAAATAAGTAATTTATTAAATTTTTAAATAGATCTAGTCAATTAGATCTTATATATATACAGAAAATATTATTTGTTAACATAGAAGAAATTGTGTGTGTGTTTTGCTTTCAATGAAAGCTTGGTATAAAATAATTAGGAAAATAAAGCTAAGTAAGGAGTCAACATGGTTAAATGACATGAATCCTTTTTTTCTATAAACACTCAAGTCCAGTTTCCAAAGTTATGGGTGCCATTTTCATTTAAAAAATACTTATTTTTTAAAAATTAAAAAGACAAAATGCTTTCTTTTTTAAAAAAAGAAACCTCTACACAAAATACAATGAATAAAAATTCATATATTGTACCTTACATGCAATTAATGAAATCACTAAATACATAAAAAAATATAATCAGTAGACAGTTCTCTTTATATCTCCATAATAACCAATTAGCCATCACATCAGACAGTTACAAAACTGAACCACATACCCTAAGATTAAACAAAACATAACCTCTTATCATCTCATTACCCTCAACAATCCAAATCCAAATCCAAACAACAATAATATAATTTGATTGGCTACATTGCTTTTTTATTTTATTTTCATACAGTAGATATTAAATAGTGGAACAGCACAAAACATATTAGTTAATATAATATAATATTACGTTAATGTTATTTCCTTCTGATCAATGGAAACCATTTTCCTTCCCTCCTTCCCCTGATTTCTCATTCCTTTCCACCTCTTCTTCCTCAGCAGACAAATCCTTCTGTTTGGTTCCTTCATCTTCCTTCTCCTCCTCCTTCTTGTCTTCCTGCTTCGCCTTCGCCATTTCAAGAGCTTCAATCAACCTCTGCAAGCAACTCTCTTCGTCTTCCTCCATCGATTTCGGCATCAGATTCTTTGCAACATCGGCCGGCGTCATCTCCGTCTCCTTCAACAACCCCTCAATTCTCAAAAACAAATGGTGGCTCTCAACATCCAAGTAATTCTTCACCAGCACCTTGAAAGCTTCATAGCAACAGTACGATAACTCTATGTGCTTATCCATTCTTCCTCTTCTGATCAGAGCAGGATCGAGTTTTACTTTTTCCACAAAGTTAGTTGTGAACACAATCATCCTCTCTCCTCCACAAGACGACCAAACTCCGTCAATGAAATTCAACAAACCAAATAGAGGCACCTTACTCCCATCATCTTCTTCTTCATATCTCTCCTCCTCCAGATCTTCTTCTTCACATTTTCTTATTCAACAAACCAGATAGTTCCGTCCGCTTCTTCTTCTTATTCTTCCTCCTTTGCCCTGTGAGGTTCAGAGAGCAATCAATATCTTCAATCACCATTATTGACTTACTGTGAGTTTCGATCAAGAGCTTCCATAGCTCGGTGTTGTTCTTCACCGTCGTTAACTCAAGATCGTAGATATCGTAGTTCAAGAAGTTGGCCATGGCGGCCATCATGGTGGACTTACCAGTACCAGGTGGACCAAAGAGCAAATACCCGCGCTTCCATGCATGGCTTACCCGTTTTCTCGTAATAGCTCTTACCATTTTTGAACCGTACAAGGTCATTCACAATCTCCTCCTCCTTCTTCGGATGTAAAGCCATGATTTCAAAACTCGCAGGGCGCTTAAAAACGCCATGGCTTCAGTTGGTGCTTTTGTAAAAAAGCCATCCACCTCTCGGATTGTTCGCATGAAGCTTGATATGTCTGTTCCTTGATGCAATAGCCTTCCCCTGTTCCAACACATGGCTGAGATACTGCCTCGTGATCATATCTCGAGGACGCTTGGGAAATGTCCGGGTCAATAGCC
>QFDD01012299.1:0-11823 GCA_006871305.1 Vachellia collinsii
AATTTATTAGATGTGTCTTAAATTAAACCATTTTTCAACTTTACCCATATTAAATAAAGCTTTAGAAAGAAACAATTACAATAAATCAAATTTAGCATTAATCACAAGGTAACATTGAAAAATTTAGCATTAATTTACATATCTTTATATTATCGGATGCCCATGTAGATATACTTCTTGTATAAATACACCCCTTACTTATCCCATTACTATACAACCAAATAAGTTTTTCTCACATGTTACACTCTTTGTTCCCTTCTAATTGCTTTATTTATGATCTATGAGTACTATTATTTGTAAATGTAATAAAAAAAAATAATCACATGCTTAGTTTGTTTAATAGAAAACCAACATTCATAGCTTCAAAATAAGCAAAAACCAAACTAAACATAGTTACCATCTCTTGTGAGTCATAACATCTTGATATATATACATAAAGGTTGATCAATAATACAAAAGTCATCATGGAGTGGGAAGATTTGGTTAGGTAATCAACATATTTAATTAGGTAATCAACAATGTTATCAAGTCTTGACAATTTATATGTACAAGTAATCTATAGTCTCATTAACAGCATCTATCTAGATATCCCAACAAATGTTCTTAGTTTCATACATGTAAGAAAACTTTGTTTTTTTTCTAATCAAATTATGATACATGTATTTATTATCCATGGTATTTAAACAACATTTGTTGTTTATTTATTTATTTTAAAAGTTGATGTAGTCCTAAATCATCATCCTAATTCGATTGGAACTAAGTTAAATATATAAGCCTAAGGATGTGAGATTTCCCTATTTTATTGGTTGAGTTTTCTGATGTGTTGATACAGGCATGTACAGCATCCCAAAAGAAAAAAAGTTTTATTTATATAATTAATTATCACCTGTTGGATCAAAATGAAGAGACCTTTAAATATAATATATGGACGTATGATGGAAATTAAACTTACAATAATTTATTGTGTTTACATTTTTAATACATTATGAATTATCATCATCACTTATCTTCCACTTATTGTGTGTATATATATGTGCACTATATGCACACATGTGGGGCTCAAATATACTAAAAAACTTATATTTTAGAGATGTTTTAATTGAATTTTGAGAAATGTGCTTCTGACGAGAGAAGAAAATTTCAGGACCATGAAATAATTCCACAATACTCGGTCAATAATATCGATTTTTTTTTTTTCATGCGAAGATAAAAATAACCACGTAATTCCGAACATTAATTTTTAATCTCCAAAAATAACCAAAAATCATACCAAAATTAGTCCAAAGCCAAATTTATCTCCATTCCTCTCCAACTATAAAATCCCCACCTAGCTTCTGCAGATAGAATAAAACACAAAAAAAAAAAACTAATAATAATAATAAATATATTTATTTATTTATTTATTTTTTTCTCATTACTAGCTACTACGTACCCAGATCAAATCAAAGCCATAATAATGGAGATGAAGAATCTAGCTTGTGCCGTCATCTTGGTCGCTGTCTCCCTCAGCGCCGTCATGGCTGTCCCTACCGTGACCGTCGGATCTCCTGGTGCCACTCCCACCGTTACCGTCACCAGCACTCCGGCGGCTGCTCCTGGCCCGTCAAGTGGAGCGACTGGTCTTGTTCCTTTGGTCGGCGCCACCATTCTCTCCTCCATTGCCTTCTACATCCATTTCTAAGCCGTGAAAAGTCCGATCATTGTGGGGAAACTGAAGGGAGAAGAAGGAAAAGGCAAAAACATATTCCAGCATGTGTATATATATTATAAATATTTATATATAAACATTATATATTCATAGCTCGTCGAAGACGTTTATTCATTTGTTAGATGACAGTAATGGCTAGTGAAAGAGATAAAGAAAGAGTGGGTTATGAAATATAATCCTCTTTTCTCTTTTTTGGTTTTTCTTTAATTTTTTTCTGTTTTGTTTTCTGGGTATATTTTTATGTATAGATTCTCTGTTATTTTTCCTCTCCCCTCTACAATAGATTTATCACTGATGAATAAAGTTCACTGTTTTTCGTTGAACAACATTCTTTTTGGTTGGCTTAACAAACTAGTTTATCTACTTCTCTTTTGTTTATTTTTGTATTTAATCTTTTAATCTTTAAGTTGTGTTATATATACATTCTTCTATACATTGATAATTGTACTGGGACGCTAAAATAATTAGATTTTGATTGAAATAGACTAGATTTAATAATAATATCATAGTTCAGTTCAGATAATCATATCTATCCATTGATCAAGTGATCCAATATATTCTTTTAGTTCTGAGCATAAACTAATTATCTAATTATGTGAATAAATTTTTGTTAATCAGTCGAATAGCCTGAGCAACGTTATTTTATATTTTTATTACAATCAAATAATTGCAATATGATGTGTACCTAAGAGATGAACTTTCGAGGGACCTCACACTTCATGATGAAGATACAACGTAGCTGGTTATATGCTTGAAGGAAACTTACTCTTAATTGCTGCCTCAGAATGGTACTCAAATGGCCATTTTTTTTAATTCATCTGTCATTTTTTACTCTAAAATGAGTTTGAAGCACATGGATACTTATTCTGTGCTTATTACATTGACGAGCTCCAATAAAATTTGAATCATTCAAAATCTAATCTAAATTAACGATAGAAGATGACAAGTCATTTAATAAGATACTTGCTTGGCAATTTTTTTTTTTTGGCCAAATCTCACTCTTTTTTTCTTCCTTATCTCAAATTAATTTGTACAGGAGGAAAGAACCACCAGTCTCTTTGTAAAGATATAATATTGCAAATGATGGTGCAGAATTTTTAAGATATAGTCTCATCTTGAACTATGTCCGGTTTGTTCATATGTTTTACTATCTGCTAAGTGCTAACCATGCAACCAAACTAATTATACAATTCTGCAAGATATGGCTCCTCAAGGAACTCTGTAAATTTAACCTCACATGTTGGGATTAATTGCTAGCCTTTAATTACCAAAAATCCTTGCAAAGTTATTGAGCCAACCCAGCTCACTTAGCCCTCCCTGCATATCACTCTTGTTATGGTCCCATGCAAAACATGTTAATCATTAATCCTATGCCATCAATTTCTCCATTTTGGAAGTTTTGTATGTTATATGAGATTCATCAGAACTTAAAAGGAGTGGTCAGAGATTCCCTATTGACCCGGGTAGTGTTTCCAAATTCCAAGCAACCAATGGGAGAGTGGCATGTCATCAGACTCGAGCCTAAGACCTTATCCAATCGTTGTGGGTGGTGTTGCCAATAGGGCAACTTGCCATAGACAACGTGAGTTTTGTTTTTAATGATATTATAATAATAACGTCAGAAAATGACAATAACAAGATATTAGATCTCAAGCTTGACAGGAAATATTAGATTCCCTGCAAAATCTGGTAACCTTTTACCAGAGAATCTAATTATAAAAAAGTCTAATAAGGGTGATTCCAGCACAACTGAGTACTGATAATGTCTATTACATTTTCAACCAGCTCAACATTTGGTGGTTCTTCATCCTTTTCATAAAGCCACAGAGAGAGAATATAGTTTTCCCATGATTTTCTAGACCTGCTAAGGAAATAAGACAAGAATCAGCAGCTATGATTCTTGTTTCTGTTCCTCTTTTCATCAAAGCGTTCTTCAATCCGATATAATAATTCACAAATTCCATATGCTGTCCAAGTTTGGCAAGAATCTTTTTCCCTCATCAGTCTTGTTTCTAATTAAGATCCTATTGCAATTGCTCTATCACATTTCATATTTTTGGCCCCAGAATCTCCTGTGCTATTTTAGATGAAGAACAGAATGGTCTTACACGTATAAACCCACAATGCCATCTCAAAAATGATATAAAGCAAACTCGTTATTGTTGCAAACAAGTTAAGATTTCCCAGTCTTCCAATTCCCACCATGGAAAATACTACTAATGATCTGTTTCTTTTTCTCGTCCTTTTCATGATTCATTATTTAACTTGACAACTCATAATTCAGAAAGTGTAAAACTTGGTTCGTTCTACATAGAGAAGAAAATCCATACCTCTTCCTTCAGCTTCCCTTATTAGAGAGGTCATGGTCTTTGGTTAACCTAGAGACAAGTTGGACCTCTTATTTTCAGCCACCACTCATCTTCTCAGAGCTTCATCAGAGCGGACAAATCATCAAGCAGGTCATCAGCATCAACAAAACAAGCCTTTCACTCTCTGCAGAAATTCAAAAACTTGGATGATAGTGGGCTTTCCCTTTACATCATCAAGTATGGAATTTATTGTTGGAAACATCTGCCAAAAGCACAATATATGGGTCAAGTCATGACTTATCACACAAGGTATTATATAATGCGGCAATCCTCGTGATTCAATGAACTCTTCCTGATCAATGGGTGTTGGGTCTGGTGAAAGGAGTTATTTCTTCACAATATGATAAATCAAGATTCAAATCTCCAATGAGAGTGTCCACATTTAGTATTAGACATTGTATTGAACACAATTATCTACAGTGGGAAGTTAACTGTGTTTTAGCAACAAAAAAAAGAGCTCATCCTGTAGCAAAGGTGTAGAACAATAAAAATCTAGAACTCGGGAGAAAGAAAGGAGGAGAGCACAAGGATAGAGCTAAGTGCCCTTTGACCACATAGAGTGCATTGCCTTTTATAAGGAAAAAAAAACGCTCACATGACATTGAACCACACAACATCAAGATGATTTGAGCATATTTAAAAATAACTTTTAAAAAGTGATTGTGAGGTAAATATGTGAAAAGAATTTTGTTTTGACTTGCGTAAAAATACTTCTAGAAGTTGTTCTCAAATATGCTTTTAATGCCAATTAAAAATGCAGTTTCAAAACATTGATTCATGGTGTGGTTTAATGCAATTAAATCATTTGATTGTCATTGAAATCAGCTAATTAAAATACATTAAAGTTCCAACGGCCAACTCTAAGACCCATCTTACCCTTTTACTCAAGGTCACATCTTAGCATACACTAATGCTTCTCCAATATTGAGTAGCACTGAGACTTCTTTTTAACACACTCATATACTAAAAACCCAACATTTATTTCAGAGAAAGTTTGCTTCATTTTTTCTAAGACATCAAAATGGGACTTACAAGCTGCCTTGCATCATCAATTAGTGGGTTACTGTTGTCTTCATGAGGATTGAGTAACCCATCACCATTATAGAGTTTTCACTTATTTGTAACTTTCCAATTAAACAAAAACCTGGTAATTTGCAATAATAGCCAATAATTAACGGTTATTGCAACATCGAGTATTGATTCATGAGAAGTGGGTTCTTCTCAAAAACTAATAATGATGCTTTTGGATTTTAAATGCAAACCGTGTAATTGGAAGAGGATCGCTTAAGAGATTTGGGTGGGGCTACACGCAACTTCAAATGTTAGAATAAATTGTAAGGAAACACTTTTAAAAATCATTAAGTTCTTTTTAATTTCTCTTTCATCCAACTACATTAAATAAATTAACACAAGGCATTATTATCCACTTTGGCTAAATTTTTTTTCCAAGTGATATGGTTCAACACGATGTCTGAATAGAAGATTTTTGGTTCAACTTAGAAGATAACAATTACGCCCATTTGAATTAGTGGTGGAGTTACTTTTCCAACATGATTTATGGTCTACGAGATAAGTATGTCATAGGAGTTTTACCTCAACTTGTATGAATGTAATTTCCCAATATTTTAGCAAACAGACACTAATGTAATATAATCTAGTACCCAAAAAACATATAATTTAACTTATGTAGTTTTTTTTAAACACTCTAACAATAGCTCAAGAGGAAGATGATGGTGATAAATAATTATTAAGATGTCAAGTATAATTAAGTAAATTTAACTTGATATTGGAAGTCCTATGTAGTTAAACTTGATAAATGTTGTGCCAAAAAAAATAACTCAACAAGGGATGTATAAGATCCCCTTTGAGAGACATCTTTCATCCCACAAATCCTATTATATTATTCACCCAAAAAAAATCTCATTATATTAGATTAAAATGATTTATACTCAAGGTTTGAAGTTACAAATAAGATCGATTACCATCTTCTATATATAGGAGAAATTTTATTCCATTAAGATATAAGATTATTGATAATGTGAGAGTGAGTTCAAATGCCAAAGGGTACAAACAAGTTAAGAATATTTCAATAGCTTATGACCCTGTCTTGACTTATTTACACACAAAAGGCCATCGGATTCAGACCAACCTCTAAGCCTATTCATGTAAATATGTTTGACCTATGGCCATACGCCTACGGGTCTAACTTGTTTACACACGCACAAATTTATATTATTATATGCATGCAAGATATGTATACAAAAAAAATCATTATTAAATCTCATCGTTCATAAACTCAAACTCTAATAATTACTTATGCGATGTCATGTCTTGCATCACCCTTAAGGTCTCATGCTCCTATTCTTTATATTTTTGGTTAAAAATTGAGCAAAAAAATTTGTAAACACATTGAAATTCAGAAAATGTCTGCATGACAAATATGGCACATTTTATATAAACTATAAATAAATTCACCAGATGATGACATGATTTAAGTACAAGTTTCAATTTATTTTTTTGTTAGATAATATACAATGATTTTCTCTGCTAACAAAAACCAGCTTGTGTATCTACAACTGACATTTTTTCGGAGAAACTATCATGAGGCCCAAAGCCCACAATGAAAAGCTGCTCTCTCATAAGACGCCGCCTCGCAGCCACTTCTCCTGTGCCTCTCCATTAGTCCCTCCAAAACCTCAGCCTCCTCCCTTTTCTGCTCTAAAACCCTCCTTGTATCTCCTGATATTCATTTTGTATGATTCTCTTTTAATCGGTGAATTCAGCTGCCACTGGAACATTTCCTCTGTGGTAAATTGCACTCCCATGACTTGGTGTTCTAACTTCCAATCGCTATAGTAATGATAAAACTTTGAACTTGGGGTTTACTTTTTGATTATGTTTACATGTGGGTTCTTATTTCTTCTGAGAATAAACAATTCAAATGCTACATAGTGGATTGGTGCAGCTGAATGAATTTGTTTTTTTTAACTCCCCTGTTCCGTTCAAAGGGAGCCTGTAGTTCTTCATCTTGAATTGCTGCTTGTCTGTCCGTGACGCTGGAATTGATTGTGTTTGTTCATGGATTAATCCCTCTTTGACATTTTATTGGATTTTACCGGACTACAGAGTTATTTAAGCTGCTATCTTTACTGAGACTTCCACTATTTGCGTTTTGTTAGAGAGCTGACTTAAATATCTATCTGAGCAGCGGTGGTTTTCCCATATTGCGCACGGGTTAATACTGGTTCTGAAATAAGGGATATACAATCGCTTATATATCATGACCTGTCAAACATACTAGTTGCTACATGGACCCCTGTGCCTCTTGGTTCCTGTTCTAGATACACTGAGATAGCTATTGGATATAACAGGAAAAATGGCTGGAAAATCTCACAAGGGGAGGGGCAAGAGAGGGTCACACAATGCTTCAAATTCTTCCAATCCGACAGAGACAGCGGTTCCATCTGATGTTCCTGTAAAGGAAAACATCGAGAATGCTTTGGAATCTGCGAAACCTGAGGCAACAGATGTTTCAGCTGTGGGTGAATCAATGAGTGCTGGTTCTGTAGCAAAGGAGCAGGAATCAGTCCAAAAGCAAGGTAAAATTGGCTATATTAGGCATGCTTTTGGGTCTTTCACATGAAAGACTGGAAACTCATGTTGCAGTGGTATATCATTGGCAACAGATTTTAGCCTTACTCATTCTTATATTTTTTTGTTTTTATATTTCTCTTCATGAATAAAAGATCACTACTGTGCTTCAAGAGGTTAAGTTTATGTTATTATGTTTGATGGAGGGTCCCAAATTCATTTCCTATCCCCAAAGTAGAATTTGACTGCACTTGTTTATTTGGATGTTGCTTTTGGTGGTTGGTCCACAGGGCCCAAGTTGCTTCAAATAGATTCCAAGCATTGATGATGTCAATTTCTCTTTATGTTCGTGGAGGTTCCTGAACTTTAATTGTTGTCATTCATAACTAAATATTTTATTTTGTTCAGATTATTTTCACATCGATCTTTTTATTTCCACTGCAGAAGGTAATAATTGCAAACAAAATGTGGACATATGTGTGTGTGTGTGTATACATATATTATTTCCATGTGTGCAGCTGATTGTTTCAAAATCATCCTTCTTGAGTCAATTCTTGCAAAAGTTTGGCTTAACAAAGTTTAGCAGCAATTGTTAATTGATGCTATCATTATATTAAATTTGGCTGATCTTCTGGAGAAAATCTCATAAATGAGGGACTTTCATGGCACTTATACTATGAAAAATGAAAATGAGAAGACTAGAGGAAGAGAAACTGTATGCATACATTTGGGTGGTCTAACCATTTTTAGAAACTTGAAAACATTACTATAAAAATACATAAACATCTGACAAAAAGTAAGTCATGCAATGCTAGTGACTGGTGCACTGGGCATGCTGCACACGCATCTTAATTATATATGGGATGCAGACGTGGTGATGGTCTATTGCATGTCTGTATACCTGTAAGCAATAGTGTTTTTCTGTGTTTTGAATTTTAACAGAAGAAGAAAAAAGGGCATTGTGTACTCATGGATTCACAGACCATGTACATACACTAGCTCACAACTCGCAGGAAAATTTTGTGATGCTGAGCACTATTAGCTTGTGCTGCTGAACACTTTGATGAGTGTAACTGGCCATTTCTGTGAGTGAGGTTACCTTTTCATAAATAATTGGCAATATTTTGATAGGGTGGTAGCACTTTGTGCATTAAAAAGTTACAGTTGCATTATTTTCAGGTAACTGAGGGACAGCTTCAAGTTCATCTAGCAGTGCTATGATGCCGATTATTATTTTGTTATTGTTTCTGTGAATTTCTTTCTTTATTTAATTTCCCATTTGGGTGGCAAGATGAGACAAGCATTGGCATATCTATGTGAATAAATATTTTATTTTCCTAGTCATTGGGTGATTGTCGTTTTTGGTGAGTTTAAATCCCCTGCTGTAGTAGGACTTCTCAAACACTATAGTGTACATGTACCATTCAATATTTTTGAAATGCAGTGTCTAATTGTGGATATTTGGTGAAATTTATATTGTTTTGGTTCGTAATTCTAGCTGTATAACTTGAACTACGCACCATAAGCAAAATTTTACCCCCAACCTTAACTGTGCAGGTGATCTTCAACTTTATCCTGTCTCTGTCAAAACACAAAATGGGGAGAAGCTTGAGTTACAGGTGAGTTGGCACATTCTGAATTCATTGCTTGTTACTGGTTCATTTATCAGCAATTGAAGATTCAAGAAGTTCCGTGAGCAACTTTTTTCTGTTCCAGTTTTACTTGGACATCACTTTCTGTTCTGAGTTGTTTCTGTTCATTCTGTTCATTGATTCACAGTTGAATCCAGGAGACTCTGTTATGGATATAAGACAATTTCTTCTTGATGCTCCAGAGACATGTTTTATCACTTGCTATGACTTATTGCTTCACACAAAGGATGGGTCTACTCATCATTTAGAGGATTATAACGAAATTTCTGAGGTAGCTGACATTACTACTGGTGGTTGCTCATTAGAAATGCTACCTGGTATGTTTATAGAACTTTTGCTCTTGCAGTAATAGGATAATTTGACATCGGAGGGGTAATGGGTTATTGTATTAAAAATTGTCTTTGCAGCATTGTATGATGATAGATCTATAAGGGCTCATGTTCACCGCACAAGAGAGTTGCTTTCCCTTTCTTCGCTTCATGCATCACTATCTACATCACTTGCACTTCAAAACGAGACGTTACAGAGTAAAGCTGCAAGTTCAGGTGGTATGGAATGGAATATTTATTCCCCTTCATTGGATTTTGTTTTATTTCATTTCTGTTTCTTTATTCTTGGCATGGTAACATGAACATCGGTTCGCTTCTGTATTTTCTCTAAGAACAGATAATTCAAAAACTGAAATTCCTGAGCTTGATGGGCTTGGTTACATGGAGGACGTCTCTGGATCACTGGGTAATTTGCTATCATCCCCACAGAAGGATATTAAATGTCTAGAGGGTATAGTGTTTTCATCCTTCAATCCGCCTCCACGCTATAGAAGGTATAAATATTTTTTCTCTGTAAAAATCTCATTTTTATATAATGTAATCTTGCTCATTTCAAATTCATTTAACCAGATCTCTGTGGTCTACAGGCTTGTTGGAGATTTGATTTATTTGGATGTGGTAACATTAGAGGGTAATAAATATTGTATTACTGGAAGCACAAAGATGTTTTATGTCAATTTGAGCACAGGGAACACACTGGACCCAAGGCCTAGTAAATCTAGTTCTGAAGCAACAACTCTTGTTGCTCTCTTGCAGAAGATTAGTCCCAGATTTAAAAAAGGTAATTGTAATTGAGTGTGATTGAAGTACACATTGTTTCAGACTGTAATTTGACTTCTCTAGTAAGTAATCTAAACTTTCATTATTGAAGCTTTACGGGAAATTTTGGAGCGGAGGGCTGCTGCTCATCCTTTTGAAAATGTGATGTCTTTGCTGCCACCTAATATGTGGCTTGGATCATATCCAGTACCCGGTGAGCTCAGACTTTGGAACTTTGTGTACCGGCATTTTCCTTTCAATTTTCTATGTAGCCATATTTCGTTGTTCTGCATCTAAATATTAGTGTTGCTTTTCCTTTAGTGGTAGGTGTTGTAAGTTCTCTATGTATTGTAGTTGGGCAGTTAGCTTTCATGTATTATGTTCCTTTATGGTTAGTTTTATCAGCTAAATAACAAACATGCCTGGGATGCAGTTATGGTGTGTGGTGCTAGTATTGTCAAATATCTACTGGATATCTGAAATCCGTAATGTGGTTTATAGTGCCCTGAGTTTGAGTTTTAAATGAGTTTCATTGTTTGAACCTCAGGTTGGCTTAATGTCGTTTCTAGATTGTAATGTTGTTCCCTTTGTTGCCAGATCACAAACGTGACTCAGCCAGGGCTGAGGATGCTTTGACTCTTTTGTACGGCAGCGAGCCAATTGGAATGCAAAGAGATTGGAATGAGGAGCTGCAGTCTTGTCGGGAGTTTCCTCATACAACTCCACAGGAGAGGTACCTGAATTACCTCATACATGATTTGATGACTGGAACTCTTAACATGTCTCTTAACTTGTCTGTTGGTTGACAACCTTATTGAACAAGAATATTCAGAATGTCTTATATTTTCAACATATGAACTTAGGTATTTATACAAGAGAATTGATGTGTGTGAAAACATGGTGTGAAAACATAATTATTCCTAATCATGCTTAATACCTAATTATACCTAATCATGCATAATACCTAATTATACCTAATCATGCATAATACCTAATTAAACCTAATCATGCCTAATACTCCCCCTAAGTTGGAGCATATATATTAATCATGCCCAACTTGTTACATAGATATTCAACTCGGGTCCCACTCAGAGCTTTTGTGAAAAGATCACCCAACTGATCATTAGATCGCACATGCCCTGTAGAGATTAAATTCTCCTTAATCTTATCTCTAATGAAATGACAGTCAATCTCAATAAGCTTTGTTCGTTCATGAAACACGGAGTTAGATGCGATATGTAGAGCTGCCTTATTATCGCACCACAACTTGGCAGGTAATGATGTAGTTATGCCAACCTCCTTCATGAGTTGGAAGAGCCATACAATCTCTTGGACAGACTGAGACATAGCTCTGTATTCTGCCTCTGCACTGGATTTAGATACCACATCTTGCTTCTTACTCTTCCAGGAAACTA
>QFDD01012304.1:0-10364 GCA_006871305.1 Vachellia collinsii
CTGAAAATAATAATATTTTTATGAAAAATGTTTATGTCTAAAATATATTTAGATAATCTATATGTTAAATATTATGAATGGTTCTTAACAAACTTTTAAGTTTTACCTTCTATATATAAATTCGGAGACATTTACAGTTTCCTTTTCTTCTTCTTCTTCTTCTTTTTTTGAGTTAAATAAACAGAAATTTTCATTCAAAGTTAATATATATCAAGGCGTATGATATGGGCATACGGCCTATGATATTGGCATAAGGCCAATGAGAAGTAAAAGAAAATCCCATGAAAAAAGCTAAATATCCAAAGCTTGCGGAGAAAAAAACAACCTTCGTTCCCAAAAAAACATTTTTCTCTTCAGATCAAGCCATATATATATATTTATATATATGAGAAATATGATAGAATAAATCTAGGTCTATATCCTCCTCAGTGCCGGGCTTGTTTCTTGGATCCTAATTTTCCGTTCGGCAAGCCGATGGCGATGAGACGTGGGAATCCATTTCTTCCCGAGGAGATCACGATCAACGTTCTCAAGAGGCTTCCTGTTAAATCCATAGTTCGATTTCGATGTGTGTGCAAAGATTGGAAGAATCTCTTCAAATCCCCATCTTTCATTGAGGAGCACTACCGCTTCTCTTATGCTCACAAAAACCCTCTTCTTATCACTCACATACTCAGTTTCAGCCCTAAATATTCCTTCTTGTGTTTGCTTCGTTATAAGAACGAATCTGTGGAAACTGAGAAAATCACACCCGCAACGTACTCGACTAGGCGTTCTTGTAGCATTGTTGGTTCCACCAATGGCTTGCTCTGTTTGGTACTCGGTTACAACAACGATGGCTCTCCTCCTTCTCTTTTGTTGGTGAACCCAGCGACCAGAGAGGTAAGACAGGTACCCAGAACACTCAGTGATTACAGAAGCTATGGCGCTTCCGGATGGGGATTTGGATTGAGCCCTAGCGTCAGTGATTACAAGATAGTGAGGATCCACGATGTTAAGCTGGACAATTTCTGGGCCGTCCGTGGAGCAGAAGTGTATTCACTAAGAACGGGGTCATGGAAAGGAGTAGGATTTGATCTCATACGTGGTGTAAGGCTTCGATCTAAAGCTGTCACTACTAATGGGACTGTATTCTGGTTGGGATCATTGGACTGTGAAGATGAAGACGAAAGTCGTCGTCGTATGATAGTTTCATTTGACCTAGCAAAGGAAGCTTTTAAATTGATGCCGACGCCTTCTCCAACCTCCGATCCTCGTACCGGTGTGATCGTGCTCGACGTGTACGAGAACGAACTTGCAATACTTCATGATTGCTTTGCCCAGAGATCTTGTATAGATTTATGGGTGTTAGAAGGTGGTGGTGGTGGTGGTGGGACGACGAGTTGGCGTTGGACCAAGAAATATAGTATCGGACCAGCTTCATGCGAGTTACGTGCGAAGTGTATTTGGAGGAATGAAATAGTCTGCCGAAACATTCGACGTAGCGATGGTTCATCGGAGGATGATGATTTAGAGTATGATCAAAGTCGTTTTTTGTTCAAACTCACTACTAATAATGAAGTTAAGAAGTTTCGTGTCTCCTTCTCTGTCGATAATATGAGTGGAGTTTTTAATTATGTAGAGACCCTTGTATCTTGTATGTGAGACAAACATATTGAATAATAAATAGCCTTGCTATGAAATTCTTACCTTTTAACATATTTGATTCTAAATTATTATTTTTTGTGTTAAAATTTACATTTAGTTCTTTAAGTTTACATTAAGTTTTAGTTTAATTTTTTTAATGTGAAAAGTGTACTTTTAATTCTTTTACCTTAGTACAGTTAGTTTCATTTAATATAAAATATTGATTTAACAAATTTTAATGATGATTAATTTACAGTTAATTATAATAACAAAAAGTGATTAAATTTTAAAATTAAAAAGGATTATATTATATAATTAAAATTTAAACATATTTTATTAGTATTTAATTGCAGAATTAACATTTAAAATAAACAAATATTTAAACTTAAAAGATGAAACTTGATGTAAAATGTATACTTTCGTCAATTTATCATCACATGTTTTAATTTTTGCCTACTCTGTTTTTTATTTTACCTTTTTTTTATCATCACACACTTTTTTTTGAGAAAAAAAAATTACGGGAGCACACTTCAAAAGCAAAGTGCTGCTAAGATGGTACAATGTATTAACCTTTGTTTCAGATTTGCAACATTAAAATTAGTACCAAGCTTCCTATCTCGAGTAATATATAGAGACACATTATATAAGTGTAGCTCTGAATGCTAGAGACACAGATTGATCTATTCTTCCACCTTTGTAGACGTTTATGCCATAAGCCGAAATACTTTTTGTTCTTTAATACAAGATTTACTTTATAGTTGAAGTTAAACTATAAAACAAATCACATATTTAGGACTGGAGAGCAAACTTGTTATTGAAGCTAGGTATTGATCATATGAGCTTGTGCTTTTCTTGTTCTTCTATTTCTCTTAAAATTTTAGCCTGTATTCACCAATAATTTCATTTTCTCTTGTGAGAATATATTGAACCATCGTATCACTTCTCCTGTACTATAAAAAGTGGAAAAATATTTAGATGCTACATGGCGGAAAGTACTTATCCAAACACTACACTACACTAATTTAGATTTATATATATAAAAAATTTTCAACCAAGAAAAAAAAGGACTTGTGCCTCTCATTAGATGTGACATTTAATTATTTATTTTTTAATTGAAAAGTGAAATAGTTACCCTTTTGAACAATTTCATCAATTTTGTTTTCTCTCCTTGAGATTATCTCATTTTTCAATATTCTCTCATTGGAAACTTTTTTCTGTTCAATTACACACAGACAGAGAGAGAGAGAGAGAGAGAGAGAGAGAGAGAGAGAGAGAGAGAGCCTTGTTTCTGTAATCTTCAAATGAAACATGTTGGTTCCACTTATATATGTTCAGTTTTCGTTGATGAATAAAAGTCATAGCGACCTACTTGGAACCCAAAATACATCACATTCCAAGCAACACATTTGTTGGGGGGCAAAAGTCCAAGTAAAACACTTGCCATAACCACAATTTGATATCGCAAATTAATTGCATCACATATATTCTTTAAAAAAAAAATAGCTGTGTTGTTTATAAATCGTAAACAATTTGACTTATTTTGTAGATTTTGTCTAAGGTAGTGGATGGATTGATGTTATATATATATAAATAGTCATTGATGAAGTTTCTTAATGTGAAGACAATAAAATGATAATATATAGGATATCTGTATGCCCAAAAACTGGCCTTGGGCCCGACCGGCCCAATCATCACCAAACAGCCCAGTTGGTTGCAATAATCCAGGATGGAGCCTAGCAATTGTCCCAGCGACCAAGACTTGCCAAACAACCTGCGCCTACGACCAGCGTCAGCGACCGCTTACCCAGTGACACCAACGTTCGTCCGCGGTCCATGCCCCCGAGGATGTAGGACCAGGCTGTTGTGATCCACGGATTTAGCACCCTCGCTGCCTAGGATCCCGGAGCCACGTTGTAACTACCCAACGGCTAGGCGACTACGAAGTACATTATTTATTCTGATTAATCTGTAACAAAAGAGAGGAGGAGAACTCTCGGAAACTGAGAAACTTCTTTCTCCTCTCTGAATCAAAACCATTGTAATTGACTCTGAGATTCAATACACTCCTGCAGGAAAAGTCACAAAAATCTTCCTTTCACTCTGCTTTATTCCTGAATTTGGTTCCGCACTTCATTTTCCCGGCCATAGACTGTTGGTGACCCCAAACCTCTCTTTTCATTCATTCTTTGACTAAAACCCGCACAAACAATATCCTATATATACAAAGCCAAATGTTTTGTGAGAAATATTAGCAATTGCAAATCAGGATGTTAAATTTAGACTTTGAAACGTGAAGGGTTTACATACAATTGATCCAAAGTTCGGGGGATTTGTATAATTTGGTCTGACAATTTTCTTAAATTCCAATGTGGGATGCGGTATAAATTATGATGTAAACATTTAATTTTTAAATTAGGTAATTTAAACTATTTTTATATTAATTACTTATCTTTTTATCTTTTAATGAAATTGTCTTGATATAAAAAAAAATCTGAGTTTACCCACGTCACAGACCTATTTTAATTGATCAGTATGACAAATCCTCTGTTTTTCGCCGGCTCTTGACAAATCATTTCTGTTTCTTTATTTATAAGAAGTTAACAGTAATTTTTATTCGAAGTTAAAAACAAGGCCAATGACAAGTACGTATAAAGAAGATTCCACCCAATAACAACTTTGATCCCCAAAAATATATATTTTCTCTTGAGATCGATATGAAATATTACCACTTCTGCTTTTTTAAATAAACAAAAGAAAATAAATATATTAATGACTAAGATAATTTTAACCCTGAGTCAAAATATATCATGATTTTAGATTTTAAAATTTTATATATTTTTAAAAGTTCATTTCTTTCTTCTGTTGTGAATGATCCTAACTTAATTTAGCATGTACTATTTAAATTAAAAAATTCAGAAATTTTAAAATTTTTTTTCCCCATATCATGATAGGAGATTTCTGTTTGAATTTATTAATAGGCTAAAGAATGCTTCTGATCCTTTTAGCTTACATTAAATTCTGTTTGATCTCTTAAGTTTAAAAAATGTATTTTTAATCTTTTAATATTAATACCATTAGTTTTACCTAATAGAAAATGATGATTCAGCAAATTTAAATGGTGATTTTGTAATTAAATATTGATAAAATATGGTTAAATCTTAAAATATAAAAATAAGTATATTAAATAATCAATATTTAAGTATATTTTAATATTATTTAATTTTAGAATAGTGATTGAATTGTCATTTTCATTAAGGAAAACTAATGGTGATAACTGTAAGGGACTTAAAGTGCAAATTTTAAAATTAAGGTAGTAAATTGAAACTTGATGTAAATTTAAAGGATTAAATGTATAATTTAATCTTATTAATATAAAATTTTCAATTTATTCTTGATTCTAGATTCTAAAGTATAACAAATGTTTCCATATTTCGAAGTTTTCCATATTTTTAATTTTTTGTAATTTATTTGTCCTTTATCAAGATATTAACTTAGTATTATTTATATTTAAAATTCTACAAACTAAAAACAATAGGTAAAATTTGAATAAAGGACCTAGAAAACATAATATTTATTTAAAAGGACTATAAAAATTGTAATTATTTAGAATGACCAAGTATTATAATTTGAATTTAAAAATACTAAATTACCCCTAGTAAGATTTTCAACCGTTTCTCTTATATTATGAATTTGAAAAAAAAAACTATCAATAATCCATGTAACCATATTTTTTTTTTTTTTACTTTTTTCTCCAAGATTTGTATCCATAACATCAATAATTCAAAATTTTTTAAATATATTAATATCAGTATTTATCCATTTATATAATCAAATTTTTTTATCGGGTTTATTTTATCATGATATTTTTTACCAAAATAAAAAAAATTAAAACCATTCCATACCTTATCAAAATTTTCAGCATTATCAAGTAATAAAAATAACATATTATATAACTAGTGTTAAAAAAATCTAATATAATAATAAAAATTGATCAAATTTTACTTTTAGTTTTTTTCCCACCGTCTCACCGTTAGTTTAAACTGTTCCAAATATTGATTAAAAAAATAACACTCTAGAGCATCACCAAAAAAAAAAAACAAAATACTGGCCCAGAAATAACTTGAATTTATGAAATTTAAATAAGCATACAAAAATAGAAAATTTTCAAAAAGATGAAGTATACGAAAAGCAAAAAAAAAACAAAGAAAAAAAAAAGAAACTTTAATTTAGGGACAATTTAGTATTTTCAAATTTATATTTTTGTATTTGGTCCTTCTAAATAATTACAGTTTTTATGTTTATCTCCAATAAATATTATTTTATCTAGATCCTTATTTCTAATTTTTCCAAAAAAAAAACAGAATTTCCCAATTCACGGATAGATGAGTGTTATTTGAATTTATTGGCATGATTTTTCTTGGATTTATTATTGATTTTAGATTATAACAAATTTGTGCAATGAGATTTTTAAAAAAAAATTTGTGCAATCAGATTTTAGGGTTTAAAGTTTTATATCTTTCCAAATTTCTGGGAGATCTTAACTAAAAATATATTATTTAAACTTAAGTATTTTTATACCTATAATGTTAAGTTCAACAACATAACGACACGTCTCAATGTCTAGACATGGTTACCTTACCAAGCAAAATGTTTAGTAGGGATGGTTAATTATATCTGGGCCGGTTAGATCTAATTTGGGTGGTTCATATTTTATTTTTTAAAAGTCTATATTTTTTTAAAAAGATTATTTCAGTATATGTAAAACAATAACTAAAAACAATCTTTCAACTATTATTTTTTTAAAAAATAGTTTTTTTAAGAAATCACCATTTAAAGAAAAAATCAAATCTAAAGATCTAGATAGTCCATATCTCATTAACTCTCCCTACTATACTAAACATTTATAGCAGGTAAGTAACTAGTTGGTGTCCCTGACCTTTTTTTACCCCCTAGAATATTAAATTGTGTACTCATATTTGAATTCCATTTTTCTTTCCCGTATAAATTCTAGAATCTGTTTTATTTATCCTGCGAACAGTTTGGATATTTTTTCCATTAAACAGTCATTTCAGCATATTAGATTTCAAAACGCAATGGCCCCCTTCACTCAGCATATTATTATAGATACATGAATGTCAAATTAGGAATTACAAGAATATTATTTAATATCAATATCTTTGATTTAATTTAAATAAATGGCATCATATTATTATATGTTTTTTATTATTTTGAGTCATATTAGAATTAGTAAATTTCTCTATTTAAGGAGCAAGTTGTATTCAGGATGAATGAAAAGTTTTTCTTTGATAAGTTTTAACTTCTTTTGTGTTCTCAATAGAATACGGTTGGGTCATAAGAGAATGATCGACTATTGTAGAGTTCTTTATAGCTAAAGATTTAGAGACGAGTTCCTCTAAAGTTTTAATTGGTCGATTGGTTTGCCAAAGTTTGATAAACTTTTGTTAATATAAATCATTTCTGGAAGAATGACTTGGTCCACAATATAAGTTACTTGCAAGATAATTAATGCTCATTTTTTAGTATTACCCCTTTAATTAATGATTAAATGTGACTCACCGTATATTTTTCTCCCTTCCAAAGCGTCATTTAATATAGGTAAAATTGGAAAATTGTTTTAATTCAAGACAAATTTAATGAATTAACTACCATTTCTTATTTATAATTAATTACTTAGTGAATCGGAAAAATTATAGTTTTAACCTTAATTTATTACATATTGACTTTGTTTTCATATGATATAATGGATTTTAAATAAAAATTAAATTGAAAAGTTATTAAATTTTAAAATATATTTAATAAGATTTAAAGTTTTTCTTGATCTATAGGAAATATGCTATCTATAAAAAAAAGGTGGAGTATCAATGTTCACGAGCATACAATATATGAAACATGCTCCCTATTAAAAAAAAAAAAGGAAGTGTATCAATATTCACAAGCATACAGTACAATAACTTAATCGATTTTTATTAATCAACCTAACAATAATATATGTATATTTGGATTAGTTTTTGGAGAATAACTTCTGTTTTTGTATAAAAATTATTTTAAAAAATAGTTTCTAAAAAATTAGAAAAAATAATTATTTTTTAAAAAAATCGTGATTTTCATCCTCAAACTATAGTTTTAATGGTTAAAAACTATTTTAACGAATTTAAAGATGTTTGTATAACATAAAACCATGAATTTTTATTCTAGAAGATCATGACCCGGCCCCGGGAGTTCAGGTTGGACACGCAAGGAAGAGTCTACTGAATGACCATGAATGAAGACTTCGAAAACTTGCAGGTCTTCATTGTCGTGTTTAAAACGGGGCCTAAAATTTAAATAAATTGAATTTTGTCCAAAAAAGGAGATAAAATAAATTAATTATTTCGAAATTTGATGATCATCTATTCATATTTCTTGACAATAATCAAGGAAATCAAGAAATAATTGATGTTGACAGTATTAAAAAAGAGTAAAATTATTAAAAAATTAAAATTTTAACCATAATGTGCTAGTAAATTACGGGAACAGATTATCCTCCAACATGAATCTTGTCATCGGAGTATTACGTACGGCTCAAGTCCAGTCCACATATCTTCTAAGTTTTAATCTATCACATATTCCCCAATTCTAAAATATGTCGCGTTGAAAATTTCAAAATACTTTCTTTAGAGAACCGATTGATTTTTTATAAAATTTAAAAAGTTAAATAAATTAATTAGTTACAACATATATTCTAAAATATTTATATATATATATATTATTTTCAATATTACTTTATAAGACAAATAAATTAATTTTAAAAAAAATATATTAGTTAATTAATTTTTTTAATCTTTTGAAAAAGGTTAACTAAAACTTACCTGAACTAATAAATCTACTAATAAATAAATAGATGAGAAGCAAAACGAGTTGAGAGACTCATGTGATGAAACGACAATCATCGTCACAAAATGGTTGGCTTCATGAATTCTCCAAAGCTCTTTCTTCTTCTTTGCCTAGTGATCCTTTTATTCAAAGGACAAACTGCCTACCCTTGTTCGAGTACAACATATGCCCAGAACAGCACATACAACACCAATCTTAATCGCTTGCTTTCTTCCCTATCCTCCAACGCCGATCAAAGTGACGGAGTTTACAACACCACCGTGGTCGTCGACTCCAACACCACCGTCTACGGCCGCCTCCAGTGCCTCGGAGATGCCACTGCCCAGACTTGTCAGAAATGCGTTTCCGACGGAATCAAAGATCTCCTTCATCAATGCCCAAATAATACAGGAGCCGTTGGGTGGTATGACAAGTGCTGGTTACGTTTCTCCTACGAGTATTTCTTCTCCAAAATGGACGAAGACCCCATGTCATATGTTTATAACACCGGCAATGCAACAGACACGACTAGCTTTATGAAGCTGTTGGGTGAAACCTTGAGGGTGGTGTCGAAGGAGGCGTCGGAAGGCGGAAGCAAGAAATATGCGACCAAAACAGTAGACTATAATGTCTTCCAAACTCTATTTACTATGGCGCAGTGCACATCGGATATATCTGAGAATGATTGTCTCAACTGTCTCCGTAACAGCATTGGCAATTTGCCTAGTTGCTGTACTGGCCGTATAGGGTTAAGATTCTACAGACCCAGTTGCTTTTTAAGGTATGAAGCGTACGCCTTTTACCAGGAAGCGCCTCCGCCGGAATCCACTCCCAAAGGTCTGTTACTATCCCTTCCACAATTTTTTTTTTAAAAAAAACGTACGCACTTGTCTAAAGTACGTAGTTGATTCCAAGTTCAAACATAACGTGTATTATTTTGCGGTATGAAAAACCAATCCAGTTTGGCAAGTCTCACTAGCGATCGAATTGGTGAGTCAATTCTCTAGCTAGTCCAATCAAAAGTTTTGAATGGTGAACTGTATTGCAATATATACATTCTTTCATTTCATTATTGAGCCTAAAATTGCATTGTTTTAATTTGAGTTCAAGAAATATAGTTGTCCGTTATATTTATGCTTTATTAACTCTTTTTTTAATTAAATTATGTGTTGTTTATGCATGAAGCTTCCATTTACTTGTGAAATAATGCCTTTTTAATTAAATTTTATTCATAATTATATATGAATAATTTTGTATATTTTAATTTAATTATATTATTCACAAGTTATACCATTTCATTAATTATCTCTCACAAAATTCTTCTGCATCCCCCATTCTCTTTTTCAATCAATTTCTCTACCATTTTCTAAAAATTAAATACATTGATATATATATTTACTGTCCTTATTAGTCAATTTTAACAAAAACATTTTATCTATCTAATTCTGTTATTTGTGTGTGTGTGTGTGTGTGTTATCAGAGCAAGTATTTTATTCAAATAAGGGCAAAAGCAGGATTTCAGCTGGGACAAGTATCGCCATAGTTGTTCCAACCGCGATATTCATATTAGTAGTCTCGCTCTGCTTCTTGTGGTTAAAAAGGAGAGTAAGGAAATATACTTCACTTCCTGAACGAACTGGTATGATAAATATCACCTCTCATGTTTAATTTGGTACATACGCAATTTTAACTCTACATGGAAGTTCCTTGTTGGATGAATAATATCATAATCCCCCCAATTTTTTATTTTTGTTTTTGGTTATGTAGTTGATATTTCAAGTATAGAGTCCCTACAATTTGATTTGGATACCATCAAATCAGCCACAGACAACTTCGCTCCTGCCAATAAACTTGGTCAGGGAGGA
>QFDD01012309.1:0-11606 GCA_006871305.1 Vachellia collinsii
GGGGGGGGGGGAGTGATTGTGGTTAATTAAGCACGAGGGGGTTGTTGGGAGGTTCTCCCAGTCACTACCTTTTTAATTTTAAACGAACTGGCCCCTGGTCAAACTAGTTACAAGTGTTAAACTGATCACATGAACCCAACTCATTAAGCCAAACTTATTCACAAATAAAGGGTAATTTGACGGAGGGAATCTATCTATCTATCTAATTCTCTTCTATTTCTCCTCTTCTTCTAATTCTCTTCACAACACAATCATACAGAAACAAAAGCCAGAAATACAATGAATACCTGTCCGCCAGTAGTTCTCGGAATGACAGATATGGAAGCAATGTCTACATAAGTCTGGGTGGTGAGAAATACATCAACACAGACCTGCAACATGAGGACACAGTTGTGATTAGCAGACCTTCAAAATGCTTATCATTAAATGCTCGCAACAAAAACAAACCCATAATCCCAACCGGATTAAAAGGAAAAAAATATCAAATCACCTGATATTCAGCAAACTCAATTGCCATTTCCTTGAACGCTTTGTCTGCTGGTTGAAGCAATTTATGAGCCTCCTAAAGTTCAACGAGATCAACATGTGAGAGGGATTAATAAAACCAGTTATGAGCCTTCACTCATTTGCTTAAACTTTTGGGTTAGATGCTCCTTCATTCATAGGAAAACGTCCAATACTTGATGCCCCCTTTCTACTAATTAACAATGAAATTGAGTATAAGGAATGGATGGAGGTCTCATGTTGTTCAAACTTCAAAGCCCAAAGGGTTTTCATGTGAAGAGGCAAGTTAGATATTAATAAAACCAATTATACGCCTTCAATTACAAGTGTAGGCTTATGGGTGAAAGCAATACTTCACGTGTCAGGGACCATTTTACATTTAGTATTTCATTCACCAGGGCAAAGTTAATATATATTAGATTCCCCAAGCCTAGGGCATTTGATGTAGGACTAGTAACAAGAATAAAGAAGGGGAAAGATACAGCATTTACAATTTAAAGATAATAAGCTAACCCTGACACAAGGTTATAATTTTAATAAAAGAGAACTAAACTGATAACTAGTGCAATTTAAAATAAAAAAGCTCTTAAAACATTTAAATATAATTTTAATTTATTCTTAATTAAAATACTTCTAATCTTATTTAAAATAATGTCTTCTGTGTCTTTAATTCCTGATCCAAAAATAATTAACAATGACTTAACACTTGTAAGAACGATGGGCTTTCGAGGGAAGGTATCCATCCACCAAGAGGGGTAGACTTGACTTGAAGGGGTTATAACTCATTAGACTTATTACTTAACCCTAGCAAGGATAGGCTTTGCAAAGAAGGTACACACTAAGTGGGGTGTAGACCAGACCTTGAAGGAGTTAAGACCTATATGACCTTTGCTTGTAAAAGAAATGCCAAGCCTGATACATAAAAGGTACTGACCTGGAGGGTGAATGGGCAAAATATGAGGTTACTACCATGTCAGGCAGTACAAGGACCATTAGAAGGGGGTGTTAGGTAAAGTTAATCCTAACAAAAAAGGGGTATTTAAGTTGTACGAGAGAGTGGAGAGAACCTAGGTTCCCAGGGACCAGGCTTAGGGAGAGAAATACCATCGTCCTTGTCCTACATACTACCTCTCTGTTTTTTTTTTTTTTTTTTGGGGGGGCGGGGGGGTGGGGGGTTGTTTGTTTCTGTGATTCTATAAGCTTGCGATAGCGTTTCTAGAAGTCCCCAACTCACTCTTGGGAAGAGGACTGCCAACCTTTACTCAAAGAAAACATTGAAGTTCCATTAACAACTATTCCACTTCCATTGGACCCTCCTTCATAATGCCACCCATCATTCTCTCTAACTCCTACGCCCTTCAAGAATCTTGACCAGGGGCATGACAATGAAAAGAAAATAAACAAAGCTGAAACAGGAGTGATATGCCCTTTTAAAGGCACCCATACATGGAACAAAGAAAAACTCAACCAGCAACATGAGCTGAATGCAAAATTGATCATCAGCATTGATTCTAGAGGCAACAGCATTACACTTGACCACCTAATTAATCATTCTCAAGTCTACATCAACAACAATGCCATATAATTTAAGAGAGATTTCCATTAATGATCAAACACTAAAGAAATTCATATGGATACCTTTTCCCTGGCAGAGGTATTTGTTCTACCCTCAGCCTCCCTAGCAGAGAGGGCTCCAATACCTAGTGATGGCAAGACTGAAAACAATAGAATACAATCATGAGGAACATTAAATGAACGCATTGGTGAATCAAACAATAAAACAAGGATACAATTACAGAGAAGACAAGGGACCAAATAAATAGATAATTTAAACAGAGAGAGCTACCAAGCTCACCTGACTGAAAAACCAACAGCTTTCCTCCACTTCCCTTCATTGCCAAAAAAGCTGCCTAAATGAAGACAACTACGGTATAAGCTTTAATTTCTTATGTGCCTTGACATTGACACATTGAAAATGTGAAGGTAAAAGGAAAACGAGATGAATATAAACAGCTGTATGCAGCTGCAGAGCATGCCGACCCCTCCATTCCCATGGCATATCAAATGAAATGAAACTTCAATATACATTGGATTACAGCTGCCCCATAGCATTGCTCAAGTCATCCAAGTTTAATAATTCTATGATTGTTGCTTACTTAAGGCAATTGTTTAAATAACCTCTTTAATTGTTAAGATAATTAATCAAAATTTATTATCTAATAAATAATATTTAACAAAATTTGACTTCTTTAGAGACTATTTCTTTTACCAGTCTTAAAGCTCAAGTGCTAACAACTAATGAGGTGTTTACTAGATGAACTATATAGTATACACAATAAACAACATCCATGCTTGTTATACTCATCACTACTTAAAAAGAAGCTTTGTTCTTCAACCCATAAAAGGGATATCTACCACATCATGCGTGCATGAATGCCTATGTTGAATTAGAGCATGAAAAAAAAGGAGAGAACACACATAAAAAAGGGGAAAATACAAAATATTATTTAAATCATATATCACTGAGCCATCTATATCTATGGGAGCACCCAATGGCCAAATAAGTACGCAACAATGTTGCAAAAGTCAGTGACAGGTCTTTATATCTGCATGAGCAAAATGAAAAGCAATTACTTCAAACAAGATGTCATACCTTGATTGCAGCACCAAAGGCTGATTCAGAGGTCATATTATTATGAAACATAGAAGGAATGCTTTCCAGAAGCAATTCTAAGTGTTGACGGCACTAAAAGCAGGAGAAGCAAACCGATTTAGTGATGCAGTGTGAATATGGTTAGATCATGAATAAGATATTAAACATAAATTCATTGATTAAAATTCTACCAGAAAAGGTTGAAACTCACCTCAGCTAGTGGAACAATAACATCAGTTTCCAAAGGAGTATAAACATCTTGTACATCAGGAACAATGAGCATCAATGGCTACAGACATGACAAATGTAAAAATCAATCTGGGACTCACTAATTGGAACCGCATAAAGTTAACTAGTTATGAAAGAATAGATTTGATAGCCCACATTTGGCCAAAAAAAAAAAAAGATTTGATAACCCACAGTTCAGAAGATAAAGTCAATGCTCAAGATAATAAACACTGAATCTAAACAAGTAAAACAGAAAACAAATTTACAAGATACAAAATATATAAATAATGAAGGATGGTGATGGAAACGTTTGAACACAGGATAATGCAGAATAATGCAACAGTCAGGCATGTTCAATTTTCCCTGATCATTGTAGATCCCCCAACCCACCAAAAAAAAAAAAAAAACAACCGCCTTCATCCTGAAATATTGGCACTTGTTCGCTTGAAAATTGAACATTTGCAAACTGTGCATATTTTTTAGTTTCTACCTGCTGCAAAGCACGTTTTAGGTTGTAAAAATGGATTGTAGAGTCAAAGGTTGCAACTCCCACCATTGTGCGAGGACCTTCCTGAATCAGCAACACCAATGACAGTTAGTAAATGTACTTCTCTTTAAAATATGCATGTAAAAGAAAGTAAGTAACGAAACACAATAAGCAGAAATCCCTAAATCATCCAAAGTAAAATATCAGACAGCTTCCAGACGACCAAGATAAACCAGAAGCAATTAGAATCTGTATGTGCAGCACTAGATTTGCTTATGAAAAAAACAAAGTCTAAGGTTCTTTCTTTTTCTTTTGAGGTTTTATTTAAAAGAAAAAAGGAGTACCCAAAAAATGGAGGGTTAGAGAATCTGACCTGAATAAAACAATTATAACCAGAAAAACAAAAACATTATAAACCCCCAATGAACAAATCAGTAGAGACTAAAGAAAAGCAGGTCAATATCATAGCATGTCAAGAATGACTGATTCCCTCCAAGGTGAGGCCAATTGAAGGAGACTATGACAGTAAGGGATGCCTAAATCTCACATTGAGCAGTGTGGACTGCTATGGCGTATTTAAGTGGTTCTCCCATGTCAATAACTAGTCTTTGGAAAAGGTGCCCATTCCTCGAGTACCATCAGAAAAGGAATTAGCTATCATGACAATAGTACAAGTTTCCCAAGTCTCCTATAATTTTTTCATCTTGATCAAAAATGGATTTATTGGGCCACAAAACATATTGATTATGCTTATCCTCCACAAGCAGAGGGAACTTTGTAATCAAAGCGATCATCCAATTCAGATTTTTCTTTCTTTATCTTAATTTACATAAATAATGAGCCAAAGGCATCAAGGCTTAAGCTGGGATGAAGAAGACTAATCAACATGATAATGGCAAGTTTGCAATCTACCCCAGCTCACCAGCATTTGAAAGAATAGCATGAACATGTGACCTACTAGAACAGAGATAAGAAAGCCACTGCTTACAAAAATAGAAATCCAAAGCCTACTAGAAAATGGAAAATATCAAGCAAACATTGAAACCCCAAGGTTGTCCTCCCTTAGCATATCAAGAACAAAATTAACAAAGCCTAAATAGTAACCTGAACAATTTGTCAAATAACATGTGATGTGAACTAATCAAACCATGGTGAAATTGGATGACATAAACACAGCCACAAATGATCATTTAAAATTGAAGAAAAATATAGAATGTATCTGAATTCTTCATGGTATTTCAAACGAATAGAGACAACAGATACATAGATCAAGGGCACAAATCAGCCAACAGTCCCATGTGAAAAGCAATAAAGCTACAAAAAACACATGAAAATACACAATCAGGGAACTTTTCAAGGAATCCAAAGAAATGGTTATAAATTCTAAATATCTTGATTTATTGTTAGTAGGATTAAAATTCAGTTATAAAGTAACATGAACATAAATCCAATCAAACAAATAAAAAGCATCAAGTATCAGATAAAATATATCAGCACAGAGGACTCACAGGAACATCAGTGATAACTTGACTGATTGCACTGCAAGCAGCAGCTGTCGCACCAGTTTGCACAGCATTCATGGATACATCAATGAGGAAAAAATACACAGCTGGCATTGGCTCACGAACCTAAAAAAAATTGAATGAATCATATGGAACTCATCATAGACACCTTTTCTCCACCACAAGGCATGGCCCCGGTTGTACTATGTCCCACTTCCAGACAAAGATAAATACTATGGCCCCGGTTGTACTATGTTTATAACTTATTAACTAAAAGAAAATAAGAAATAAACTAGTGTATACCTCTAGAGATTTAAGCAGAATGCAGAAGTTGTGACAAGTCAGCAACAATAAATTATTCAATCAAAGAAAAATGTATATTATTGAGAAGGAAAATATAACAAAAGTTGAGGATAGAGAATGTGCTGCAATCAACATCATGTACAACTCAATATCCTTCTAAAGAAAAACAGCCAATATAAACGGGGTTAAAGAAGAGATAAGAACAATAAACTCTTCAAAAGCATATTTTCAGTTCTGCATATTCCAAATATACCAACCATGAACTCCTTAGTAGCAACAAATTCAACTGTTCCTCTACACAATTCAGGTCTTTCATCAGCATCCCTACGTCGACCATCTGGACCTAGATTGCAATGGTAGTCACGTGGAGTTTCGTCAGTAAATCCTGTAAAACAGATTACAAGTCAGATCCACAGGTTGACCACATGTCAGAGCTAAACGTAAAGGACCCTATAATACAAAAACCAAGTGATATTGAAATTATAAGGATCACGCTTGTAAATAAATGAGTCGCAAAGGTTTTATAAGGTCGAGACAGTTAATTTGTGCAATAAAAATCATTGTCTCCATCAAGTTATAAATTGTAATACACACAACTTGATATCAAAGATAAACATTTAAATTTAAAATCAAGCGATAGGAATGGGAATGGCGATAAAGTTTGATGAACGGAAATATTAACATACTTGGTATAATTCTTTAATTATTAAAACATCATTTTTACACCTATTAACAATTGATTTAATGAAAATAGTACATATTTAGTAATATAATTTATTTAAAAAGTCACATATAGACCCTATTTTTTTATAGTATTATATCTTTTGTATGATATAAATGCGTGTACCCACACCTAGTGCATGAGCATGCTAGGCAACTTGCACATGTGGAAGCCCGTATTATTTTGAGGACACAGGCTACTTTGTCTTGTCACAATCTATTCCTAGAATAGTCAACTATTCCATTGCCCATGTAATGGAATCCTTATTTCTGCTCTTGGGATCTCCATTCCAATGGGAATGGAATGTCATCCCTTTAGCTTCAACCACACATATTGAGATAGGATTCCTGCTCCCTCTCCTTTCTCCACAGTTAACTTCCCATGAAAAAAAACACAGCACACGGGAAAAGAAACTACTCAATAAGATGAGTAATGCAACACTAGATATAAATCGCACTCACCACACAAGTTGCAGATGAAACGCCTTCCCTGATCAACAAATTTCATGAAAGGATTTATGTATGCCTTGCAACGTGAGCATCGGACAGGACCACTCTCCCCAAAGTCCACAACCTATAAGACCATGAGGTGATAAGCTAGCAGATTCATTTATCTAGAATTACATCCATTCCTCAGTAAAGGGAACATGTTAGAAATAGAACAACCTAATCAACTATCCATAAGAATAAGTCTGTTACAAACAGACTTAACTAAAACTAACTTTATACACCTGACCCCATGATTATCATTATTTTCTCCATAGCAACATTATTTCTTATGTAAAGACATTAGAGCAATTTCTCCATTCTTTTTTCATTCTCGCACTATTTTTATCCCTCTAAATACATTTAGAATGACATTCTCATTCCTTTCCATATCATCCTAAATATAATTATTTCGTCCCATTTACATCTCTGCTTCTCAATTATCATGCCTTGCAATTTTGTACATCAAACAAGGAATAGGTGCATGCTGTCAAATAGGAGGGAAGCAAATGCAATCTACAATTTGAACGAAAAAGTTCAAGAGGGGCTAGTTGATGCACTTTTCTCAATCAACAGATGGACTACCTTGGTAGAAGTTCAAGCAAATATGTCATTAAACAGAGAGCAAACCGTCAAACATATGACATAGTAATAACAATCTTCAGACTATTTATTTACTTTGTCAAGATGACAATGCTTTGTGGAATGTATAATAATAAAATGTAATCTGAGTGCAAATCACGAGGATCAATCAACCAAAATTCAAATTCCAAAAACAACCGAAAGATCTACCTCTTCAATTAAAATAAGATGAGACTGAGGCACTGCTAATTTGTCATTTTAATTAAATTTAATAATAATAACAGATGAAAAAACTTCAAAAAGCGGAAACATAGGCATTACTTGGATGGGTTCCTCAGAAGGGTGAGGAAGGGCCAAGGGTTGGACTAACAATGCCAATTGCATTCCTGATGTTGCCAACAGGTCAGCAGTGAAGGGAATCTGTTGAATTCACCAAAGAGCGCATAGGAAAGAAAAACAAATCAATATGACATATGAAAATTCTAACACTTTAAGAACTTGGAGAATCAAGTCCGTGAAGACTATTGTAAAGCTAAAAACTTTTTAAAGGAAGAAAATCTCAGAGAGAGAAATAACACAATAGTAGGAAACCAGACATACCGTCAGCAAAAATAACTAATAAAATAAAATTACACAAAGCATAATAGCAAAATTGCAAACATGCCATCCAGTATCCACAAAAGCAACCATTAGCTAAGCACCACAAAGATAACATAGGTACAACTCCATCCAAAAAAGTGGCAAAGGAGAGAAATAGGGCTTGAAGATACTAGAATTCAGTATCTATACTTTAAACCTGACCTGATTAATTGTGCACCTCATGTAACGGGGACTGCAATTCCCTGTATCTTTTACAATGTAATCACTGGTCGCAGGCTGAACCAGATAAGGAAAAGAAATGAGAAGCAAGACAGCATAGGAGACTAACATAACATACATCGCTGATCACTTTTCAGATTACATTGACTGTGAAACCACATTTCAAATTTAAAAAAGGAAATTAGGGAACCATGATGGTATTAGAAGAAAGAAGGTTAAAAAGTAAGGATAACAAAGACAAAGAAAATGCAGGTAAACTTGGCAGCAAGCCATTCAAAAAGAATTTTCAGGTGAATACCGGAGGAATTGTTGCCTGGTTGCCTTGACGAGTTTCATGCAATATCACTGAGGAACTTGGAGTGGGCCTAGGAATTTGATTAGGATCAATTTTTGATGGCCCCGCCACAGGGGCTCCTGTTTGACCAACTGCAGGTGATATGGTAGTTGTCATAGATTGATTTGGCAGTGGAGGAGGCATCCCAAACATCTGAGGAGTTTGTGGAGGACCAGGAACTGGAGGTGGTGCCACCTATTGAATTCAAAAAATTCAGAATTGAGATTGATTTTCAATTAGATTAATAAAAGCATGTAAGCATAGCTCAAAACAATTTTAGTTTTGAAAAACCTAGTAGGATGCTACAACAAACAACAATGCACACAAATAGTAAACATTGGTAACCCTTCATATCAAAAGTAGGTATGAGCATTGATTGGGTTTGGCACAAAATTCAACCCAACTGACCAATAGATTATTATTTTAACACATCAGAGAAGTTCCTCAAAGCATTCACTGAAAAATTTAGGCTGCAATTTATTGGAAGGAAACACAAAGCAGATATGAATAAGAGCTACCTGCTGGGGCTGCATCTGCCAAGAAGGTACCCCAAAAGGCGAACCTGAAGGTGGCATTGTGCCTTGAGGTGCACCAGAAGATGGCAGCTGAGATTGCAGAGCAGGGCCAGGAGGAGTTCTGACCACAGGAGGTCCAACAGGCGGTTGTGAAGCACTGTTAATTGGAGGAAATCGAGGACGAGCTGAAAAGGCCCCAGAAGAAAATACTGGAGGCCCATTGCTCATCACATGACCTGATGTGCTTGACGGAGGCATGACCTGGGGGGCACTCAATGGAGTGGAAGTAAAGGTATCAGGACGGGCACCTGGAGTTGATAGCGGAGGCCCAACGGGATGGGTTGGCAGAGAACCACCTGGATAAGGTCCCCCAGAAGCTGGTGCTGCTAGACTGCCTGTAGATGATTGTAGAGTACTAGGAGGGGGTCTGGACCCTAAAGGCAAAGGTTGACTAGTAGGTGGCCCAGTAGGCCTCCCAGGCACAAAATTTGGGGGTAAGGTTGACGATGGCGGCCCATATCCAGACACTGGAGGTCTCAATTGAGCAGCTGGAGGTGGACCAGGTCGTGAAAATGGTGGCGAGGGGCCAGGAATCCCTGAGGAAGGAGATGATGATGGAAATGCGGGTAATTGGCCAAATGGTGGAGGTCTTGTAGCAAGGTTGGAGGCCATGGGAGGCCGATTAAGATTCACATTCTGCATAGTATCAGCTAGGGAATCAGGAGTTCCTCTGAAATTAGGAATGTAATTTGGGGGTGGTGGTTGAGGGTTATTGCCGGGTCTAGATGCCCCTGGAGGCACAGGAGCAGCCATTGATGAATCGAATCCCTTTATTCCTATTCCTCCTTCAAGAACTGCGTTCACCAAACATACGACAAGGTAACCGAGTCAACAATAACCCGAGGTTCAAAATTGTTGTACTGGTACGGGTAAATGAGAGAATCAAAAATAAAATACGCAAACATGCATATATACTAACAAATCAATCTACCAAACAACAATGAAGGTATCTTTTAGTAAACAAATTACTACGAAGATTGTCTCACCAAAAAAAAAAAAAATTGGGTTCGAACAATGGTGAACAGATTATGCGGGGACAAATTCAAATCTATTCCAAGCCGGATAGACCAAATCAATCTCACCGGATTTTTGGGGGTTCGAACCTCCGTCAAAACTTATACTTGCCGAAGAACAACCACGCAGAGCGGACAACGGTAGGCCTCGTTCTGCAGCGAGCTCGAGCAAGTGTGGGATGCTGGTTCGTCGGCAGATAACAAAAAGGATCCGCTACTTCAGATTCGTAGTTACTACCATCCGAGATCGTGTTTCGCTGTTTTGCGGGGTTGTAAAGCGTTAGATGGAAATTCGTGCAATTTTTTACCCATAGGAGAGGTATGTCATTAGGAAATTTAAGGTGGACTCAGACAAGTAAGATATTATTAAAATCTCTCCCCTTCATTCTAATCAATTCAAATAAATATAAATTCTTCTCATTCCGTTAGCTGAACCAAATAGAGCGTTATACTGTATACATCACCAAATTCCTTTTGAAATATGTCAACATTTTTTTAAAAAAGAAAAATCCAAATGATACTATAAAATCACCGGGCTAGAAACAGAATATAGAGCTTGTTTGGGAAACACTTCCCAAAATCACTTTCACGCAAGCCGAGATAAAACTCTCTCACATACTAACCTCGGATTCTGTGAAACCAAGGTTTGAAACCTAGGTTTTGTTACTTCCCAAACAAGCCCATAATGGAAGGGAAGCAAAATCCCTTTCCTCTTACCCCTCAATTTTCATCATACCAAACATAATGTGAAATATATGGCACTTAACATCATCTTCATTGGCCCTAACAATTCACAAAGAAATTGATAGATGGGGCAAGATAATAGTGGATGGATTTCATAATGGCTTTCACAGTTTAATTAGATTTCGAACTTATTTGTCAATCATTTTCACGCAAATCTAGACAAAACTCATCTCACGTATTTACATCGGATTACGCACAATCACTTTTCAAAGGCTAATCCTAAACAAACTATTCATCTTAAACCTATGCTTCACCTCTCTGATTATTTTATACAATTTAAAAGCATGCAAACATACAAGTATATCAATACATTATAAAGATGTTTTGATTGACTTATTAAAAATATAAAGATTTGAAGTGAGTTTAACCTTATTAAAAAAACAACTTAAACTGTCACAAAAAAAACAACTTAAACATGTGATAAAGGATATAAAAACAGGCTTTGTGTTATAAAATGAGAAAGTTTGAGAGTAGAAGAAGAAATTGAGAGAGGGAGTGAGGAAGTATATCAAATTCACATGTGTTAAAACATTTTGTACATGATCTTTATTTATAGGTCTCGAACTCTTAAAGTCTAATATCATGGTTACAATGTTATAAAGAATAAAGTAATGATAATAACTATTAGAAACTCCTTTCAAGCAATTTATTAAGGA
>QFDD01012310.1:0-11337 GCA_006871305.1 Vachellia collinsii
AGCGATTATTTATTTTTATATAAAGTTTACATCCACAGACACTGACTGAATAAATAAATAAATAAATAATAACACATCGTGTTGGTTTTATGCAATGTACACATCGGTAATTAATTATAATTTTTCTCAGGCTGATATAATAAATTAATAGAGACATATACAATGGATTAATTAATTGAAAAATTGACAATAAAATATTGGCAGGTATATTCGGATAAATACCAAAAACATGCTGCATGCATAAAGAAATAGGCTCTCACGTTCATATGGATCTATCTCGACTTGAAGTTTTTAATCCAAATTTGTCGCAAAAGGTTATTAATTATTGCCTTCACGTTAGTGGTCCCACCAAAATTACTAAAAAAACCATTGACATTTGGCAGAGCGAATACAGTATGGCTTGTGAGCAATTTAGGTGAGGGGTTAAAAAAGAAAATAAAACAAATTAATGACAGAATTGTGTTGGAAATTCTACACAAATTTAAATCGTAACGTGTTTACTCCCTTTCTCATATTAACACTTTTTATAGCTTTTATTCAAACCATCAAAATTATGACACTTTGCTCAAAGTTCAAATTATGAAAATTTGCCGAATTTTAATTCGATTAATAAAGAATTTGATCACAATTTACACAACCACGAATTAAAACTTCGTTGTTAATATAAGAATTTTGTCAGTAAATAATTTGTAAGTATATTTATAATCGCGTTTAGAGTCTTTAGGCATACATTAGCCTTATGAGTCCTATCTACTCAACTCACAATTATATATACGTGTATAAATGAATAATCAAATATTATGATTTATGAAAAAGCATGAATTACATCAAAGTGTATTGAAGCTACTTATAAATATTTTTTGTATTGAAATTAAAATTTTATTATTAAATATTAAATTTTTTCAATTATTTGTATTGAAACTACACTATTTAATGACCAAAAATTATAAAATGTATTATTTGTATTTTTTTGATCAAATGTATTATTTGTATTGAAACTACACCCATTTAACAAGAATTCAAACAAGCCAATTATACACATGACAACAACAACTATCCCAAAAGTTTAAAACTGTATTGATGAAATATCATTTAATACGTGTAATCAATAAAGATTAATTTAAAAAAAAATATAATTCAAAAAACATAGTTTTTTTTACCTGAAAAAATATAGTGGATAGAGATATTATACTTAAAAGTATAGTGAACCCTCCTAAATAGTTTTATATTTAAGATGGAAGAATGAGTATAAATTTTATGAGATAGAGTAGCGATGAAGTTCTCTTTAAGATCAAAGCAAATTTTTAACTCAGTCATACCTGTTTGGATGGTATAATCACTTGGAATATATGGAATGTAATAAGTGTGAATGCAATTTAATGTGGATTACATAAATTTGTTTGCTATTTAAGAATATGATAATCAAATATATATATTATTAAATTAACATAAAAATTGACTTTATTGACAATAGTGGTGAATGGATGGTCAAGTGACAGGGACATGTAACTCGTTCCTCCAGATTCTCACATGCAATATCCATTCACATGTATCACCAATATAATCGCAAAATATCCACTTAAGAAAATCAAATTTATAAAATATAATTCTTTTTTACGCCACATAAGTCTAACCAAACATCTCAATCATACATTTTGATCAAGATTACTCCATTCTGTACATGTGACTACTGAAAAATAGTTTTATCCACAATATAACCAATATGTTGGATAATTAATGTTTATTTTTCAATCTTACCCTTTTAATTAATACTTAAATGTAATTCATTGTATTTTTCTCACCCCTTTAAAAATTCATTTGATAATGGTAAATTTGAAAAAAAAAATACTTCAATTTAAAACATATCTAATGAGTTAATCACAATTCTTATTTCTTCTTCTATTTATTTATTTTTTCACGTCTCCCAAGACGTTTGAACATTGTTTCGTGAAGTTGTAGGTAACTGGTCCCTTTTGGTAGGTTCAACTCTCGTTGGTTATTGTTTCTTGTTTTTGAAATGATAAATCTGCATTAGCGTTCAAAAATCACGTTTAAACAAATTAAGATAAAATTCATTTCATATACTTATTTCGTTGACCATAAATCACGTTATAAAAGTATTTTCTATCGTTAATCCGAACAGATACTATGAAAAGTTTTAGTTCGATTTACGTAAACGTAATTTTGTAACGTTATAACAAGCTAACATGGTATATCCATTTGGATTAACGATATAAATTACTTTTTCAACATGATTTATTGTATACAAAATAAATATAAAAAATAAATTTTATTTTAATTTATGTAAATATGATTTTGCAAGCAACGCTCTGGCCCATCAAACAAAGGGTCAACACACGAACTGAGGAAGGATTCTGTACGAGTGGGCAGGACAGGAGAGGAACACGTGCGCATGAAACCCGTTTGTCGGGTAACGATGATGAGCGGGATTTCCATTTTGCCGTTTGCGTCTCCCCGTAACTTCTGGAGCTCTTGTGCTTTTTGTGAATTTACGCTTACGCCCTTGCCTTGTTTTCGTCTTTCTTCACCCCCCTGCTTTTACTTGTACGGTACGTACTGGCCACTGTTTGTTTTCTGATATGAACGGGAAAGGTGGGCTTCTTTTACGGAAATGCCCTCCCAACTCAAACTATTACTTTTTTTTTTTTTCCAGGTTTTATTTTATAATTTTATTTACATTACGGATTAAAAACTTGTTTCAAAACATTGATTTCACAGAATCTGAGGTAAATATATGAGAGAGTTTTATCTCAATTTACGTGAAATTGATTTTGGGAACAAACTCTAAGTATAATGTGCCTTTCCCGATAGCCTTAGTCAGGAAGCAAGCAATCACAGTTTATTTTTTAGTTTCCAATTTTCAATTAGATTAAAATAGATTAATACAACGTCTAGTTAAATTCACTCTTATTTTAATCTTGATGGTCAAATCTAAAGCGAATGGTTCTTAATCCTTCAATATTCAGTTTTTGTTAGATCATATGAAAAAATATTTTAAACAAAATAAAATTTTGAGACATAAAAACCAAAATAAAAGAAAATTAAAAAGAAAAAATATTGTATTAACCCAATTAAAACCAATATAAAATTTAAAAATTGTAACCAATTAATGTACGATCATATACACATGCATGGAGAAATCAGTAGGGTATGGTGGATTGCTCGAAAAAGCATACACCCTCCATTTTCCCTTGTTAGGAGCGCCTCTGGAGAGTTCCTTTACTTCATAATTAAGTAATCTTACCCGATAATAAATATCTAAAGGTGATTTTTGATATTTTTTTCTCACGAACTTCGTTAACATGGGTTTGTTAAAAAAAATTGATATAAGAGTCAATTAATTTTTTTATAAAAAATAAAAAAGTTAAATAAATTATTTAAAAATATTATATATATATTAAATTATATATCAGTTTTGTATAAAAAATAAAAAATATAAATAATTTAAAGTAAATTATCTAATTTTTTTTAATTTGTGAATAAAATTAAATGCCTCTTTTGCATTGAGAAGGCAACCTGCCAGAGTCAATTGTGAATATTTAAATTCATGTGAATTAGGAAAGGCACAATTATCCACAGAGAGGGCTGCCATAAAGTACTATAGGAGAGTAATGAAGGACAGTTGGTTTGTGATGGTCATGCTGACACGTGTCCATTGCTGAGTCATTCAAATCCGTCCTGCTTTACCTTTTGCAGCTTCGGCGCCGGCCAAGGAAGCCCCTTTGGCGTTCAGATGCTGACACTGTGCCGTGCAGTTAATGATCCGCCGTGAATCATGATTCCGATTTTTCTTTTCTAAAAAAAGCACACAGCAAACACAGGGAAGTTTCATCCAGCCACAAACAAAATATCAAGACTTGTCTTTAAGATGCCAAGAGATAGAGGTTGAGTGTGGCGTAAATCACTTGTTGCTCCGATAAACCAAATTTTGAATTTCATTGAAAATAATATGTCTATATTTAGTATCTGATAATTCATTGAACATGATTATCAGTAGAAGCAACATTCATGTTTAATATGAAACAACAGTTTTTGAATGATGGATGGAATTGGACATTTGTCTAACAGCTGTGGTTAATGGAGTTCCACGGAGCGTATATTTCATGGTTCTCTGTTAATAAATTTGGAGCATGTTTGGAAATACCCCTAGAATCATTTCTGGAATCATTTTTACACAAATCGAAATAAAACTTCTCTCATATACTTATCTCAAATTGCGTACAATCACTTTTTAAGAGCTAATCCAAACAAATTCTTGATGACTTGATTAAACACAAATTTTGGGACTAAGCAAAGGGTTGTTGACAGGTTTTGGCACAGGTTCACATTATAATAGTGTACTCTGATATTAATTTATGCATGAACTAACTTGAAGTATAGAATCGCACCCATGGAACAATATCGTTCGTGGGATGTGTCAAAGTAAGTGTTGATGGAGCATGTGTTAGGAAACAATAAACATAACTTACATCGGAATAGCAATGGTTCGGTGTTGAATGGTTTCATGTTCAATATTAGCAAGAGAAAGAGCTTTCATGCTAGACTCCAGGGTATTCTTTGGACCAAAGGCAGTATTTTATTTGATATAAAATCTATATAAACTAAGAAAAACCTTAAATTTCATAAATTTTGCCTTTCATATATATAAAGATAAAGTCATATATTCATATGGAAAATTGAATAATGTAACTTATAAGTGGGACAAAAAAATTCATTTTATTAATTGAGTTTAGAGAAATGGGCTAATTCTTACAAGTCATGATGTGATGAACTAATGTTTCAATTTCTCAGGAGATGTACTTATATTTTAGGGCATAAAAATGTCTTAAATAAGATCACTATAATAGAAATATTGTATTCTAGCCAAAAAAAAAAAATATTCCTTCTCTCATTCTTTCTATAAATAGGATTAAAGGAGTATATGATTTCTTTTGCAAGAAATTATTGGCCCATAATTTAAGTTTCATAGAGAGGTATTAATTACCGTTTTCCAATTTCCCCCCTATTTATTAATGATATACATTGGATATTGAAAAAAAAAGAAGAGAAATGCGGGACATATTTTCATGGGGTAAAATTGAATTTTTTTTTTTTTTTGGGTTTGTTAAACTTAACGCAGCTTTATGAATCAATCGTTCGTCCGTAGCTTCAATAAGGTAGTTATAAGGAATTTATATTTGGCTGACTTATTTCCCAACTTTTTTTTATGCATGATAATTGACAAACCAACCTAGCCATTATCAAATTATTTCAAAATATTTTAATAACTCGGATAGACTCTTCATTAACCCAGAATCCATGAGGTCATGAATGTTGACATTTGCATTGAAATGGAATTATCTATAACTAAGATTATGATCAGGTGGGCAAAAGAATTGTTAAATTAAAATAACATCAACAAAACTTCTCAGACCAAGAACAGATCTGTAGGCTGTAGCCCTCATTTTAGCCTCAAGTTCTACATTCTTCAACTCACCATTCCACAATTAGTGCTGACAAAAATGATAACCTTTATTCTGGAAATAAGAGCTATTCACAAAGTGGATTAGGCAATGGATTTTAAGATATTACGAAATCAATATATCAAATATATAATATAAAATGTTCTACCAAAGTGCATTATTTATGTTTATGAGCTATGAACAAGCGCAGTTAACATATAAAAACTTGAGGAAAAAATTCTGTAAGACCAAGTGTATAAGTGTAAGCCAGTATACTTGCTTGGCTTTAGAGTATTGTTGAACTTCTTTGTTTATACAGAGAAGTGTTTCCTGGAGAGTTCCCAGAGAATAATTGAATCAGAGGTAATCCATGGGAAGCTCCAAATCTTCCTCAGTATCCCAATCTCTACGATTGCCTCTCTTTCTCCTAAAGCTTCTCCTTGACATTGAAGATCTCTCAGAGTCTGAATATTCTTCAACATCATCATCCACAGTCCCCATGTTCTGGTTGCCTAATAAACCCTGGTGAGAGAAAATAGTTAGTTCTGTTACCAACAGACTATAGGAGTCGTTTGGTTACAACTTTGACAACTGATTCAACGCATATAAAAGATTTATAATGCATATTATGTCCTTTGCTATAAGGCTCTCTGACAAAAACAAGACACTTATTTTTTAACAGTTCAGTAACACATGATTAACTATTTCAATTAAAAAAAAAACTTTCACACGTTATTCTTTTATTGAGGGACCTCATAACATACAGTTATTCCACCCCAAGTCTTGTCCAAATCAAATCAAAATGAAGATAAAAAATTAAAACCATCTCAGTTCATGTGTTTCCATGCATAGACCAGAATGAGCATGAGGTTATAATCTTGAGTTGGAAAGCCAGCAGAAACCTACTAACAGGAAACTGATAGAGCTGCAGATTTACCAAGAACTATAGTAGATGGTCAAGGAAGGGAAGTGAAGTTGAAAGGGTTACTACAACTGAGCTAAAAGCTTGCCTTAAGATACAACTTTAGAGCGAAAAAAAAGTAACAGACAAGTAGAGTTTAGATTGGTGGTAGTTGATGGCAACTTTTTGGGGTATATAACCTCCATTCTAGTCGGAGAAGGGGTGTGAATGTGATCTGTTTTGTTAGAACTTAGAGTGTGGCGAGGAGAGACCTGGCCCCTCGAAAGACAGAACCACTGCCCTTATTTGGTTGCGCTGAATGTGTTCTATGTTTTTTGTATCTTTGAGAATGTTGGTATGTGGAGTGTATTGAGGAATAGGGTTTTGGCCATAATTAGTATTGCCTTAAATTCTTAATATAAGAGTTAGTTTGGGGTTTTAATTTGGTTCTAAATATAAAATCTCGATTCAATTTGTCCCCCCTATTTATAATTTTTTTTCCTAAACTATCCCTATAGTCTATAGATTGCACATGTTCAAGGAGTTCACACCAAGAGGTGGTTTTAATGCAATTGATTTAAGAGGTATTTTAAGAAAACAAACGCACATTTTTGACATATAACTAATTTAACTAACTTTCTTAATTTACACAAATTAGTTAAATAGATCTTATATTAAGGATTGGAGTTAGTATTTTATAGTGTAAAACTGATTCATTACTTCCATCCACCAATATAAAAAGATTCCTCAGTTGTTCACCACGTGTTGTTATTTCAGTGTCCTTTCGGTGAAGATTCTTCCAGGTCTCTAACACAAACTCAACAGCTAAAATACAGAAGTGCATCACCTAGCGAACCTGTCAACCAACTAATATCTCATTTCCTGAGCTCAAAGTACCTTTGAAAGTCTTTGTATGCGCGAAGCAGCTGCTTCATGTACCACAATTGCATCAGATACAACTTCCAAAACGTCCTCAATCATCAACGAGTAGGTAGTCACCTAAAATATAACAAGCAAGTATTCTAAAGTTGCAGACTAAACGTTAGAAACTGAATCTAATAAAAAATTGGATATTGTTCTTGCATTTAGTGACAGAAGATGGAACTACTACAATACCAAAAGTGACTGCAGTCTATGTTAATTTTGTTAACCTTGATAAGAGACAGCCCACTTACCAAGCTTGATGGGATGATAGAGAGTCCAAATGAATCAAGCTCAAGCTCTTCGACAGCCCCAGAATTTATGTTGAAAGTGTACCCACGCACCTAAAATAATTAAGATCTCCAAAATATAATAAATAAAGATAAGTAAAATTTCTACATAGATACGATGCAACTGTGAAAGAAACATATGATCACCTTTCCAATGCTCTGTTTAGAGGGTGTTACAACCTTGTATCCTACCTACCAAATATACATAAAAAGTTAAAGGCTATGAGCAGACGCTTGAACCAATACCTCAAGCTAGTCACACAAATTGAAGAGAAAAATAAGACTGATAGCACTATATAGCATTATTTTGAGAGGAGCAGTAAAAAAGTCAAATATAATCGCAGAAGAAAGAAAAGAAAGGATGTGAATTTTTTTGTATGATGATGGAATAAAAAGATGCAGCTGGCAGCAAAAAGATTATACAAAATTAAATTACAACTCCATAGAGTGGGAAACAAGCATTTTTCAATAGAAAGAACATCCTACAATTCTATCATACAATCAATCACAATCAGAATCCCAAGTCTCGTAAAAATGAAACAGTTCATATTTCTAGATCTTGTTAAACAGCATGACATACCAGAGTCTCGAGTCCAACCATTCGATATTCATTCTCTATAACACTTTCATCTTGGACAAGGACAACATCCCCAACCTGAAAAATAACCAAGAGGAACACTGAAAGTTTTTAATCAATAAGTGACTTGCAGCATAAGAATCAAGGTAGACCAATGCTCTGTATTAGAAATTAAATAAGACCAGAAATTATATCAGAACTAACAAACAGAAATTATCAACCACAGTTTGGCATTCTCAGAAATATAGAGTTGGAAGCACTACCACAATCTTCATAGTCATCCAGTGATCTAGCCCAAGTGATTATCTCTTCATATTAATGCAGGCAGAAGGACAAGAAAAAAAACTAAAATTAAAGATTAAAGAGTAAATGCAAAAGGAAAATATATCTGAATCAGCATATGCACATTCATCTCAGCAGTATCAGTTCCCAAGAAGGAAACCAATCTCCGGATTTACAATTTTTTATACCTGGCTAATATCCTCCAGAAGGAACCTTTCTGATTCCCCGGAAAGCAAGTTTGGCCTCACCTCTACAAATAATACCACCCACTGAAGAAATGAAATTTTCAACAAACGAATTAGTTCCATAAATATTATATATATATATATATTTATATATATACATTAGTAACAGTCGAATTTATACGTGAAATCTCAAAAAACTTGCTTACAAAGTAATTCATTGGGGTTGAAGTGACAAAAACCGACTGATAAAAGGAACTCGGATGATAAATTAAACACTCACAGAGGTGGTGTCCACCCAAAGCTGCGAGACGAATCCCAAGCTAATAGCAGAGCGAATGCTGATTACTTGTTTTGCCAACAAGTTCGACCTTCTGATCACCTGTTTAGCTCTTCTAATTCCAAGTTTACCACTAAATTTCTCAAATTGCTCGTCTTTTTCTAAATCAACACCATCTGTATCGCTCTGAACTGGGACCAAATCTTCCTCCCTTGAACTAGTCTCTCCCTTTCTGCTTTGCTCATCGTCGTTTGAACCAGAATTCAACTCAACAAAATCCTCCGATCGCGATGACGCTGCCGTATCATCCATGAAACCCAGATTATTAGACGAGGCTCTGGCGGAGGACCCGGGTTTTGGGAAATTTATCGCACCCGCATCGACCCGATTTCTCTCTAAACCGAGCATCTTTTCCCCTTTATCCTCAAATCCAAGTTCATTATAGAAGCGATAATTCGTCGACCCCGCCATGCGAGAGCGTCCATTCGCAACTGAAGCACTCTTAAGGAACTGTGTATCGCCATTGTTATCGTTCGCAGGGTCTAAATAACTGGCATTGAATAAATAAACACAGAAGGGGGCATGGAATCTGGGTTTAAACTCGTTTCTTGGCCTAAAATTGAGAGAAGCTAATCTTCGAGCTTCGGCCACTGAAATAGCGAGAGAATTTGAAGCAAGAAATTCACACATGGTCTTGGAAAACCTTTTGAGGTTTTGACAAGTGGAGTAACATCGCTTCTTGTTTCGTGTGAAGCAAATTTTGCGAGTCACAATTGCTTACCGGATCTGAAGGCCGCTGGGCTGATAGATCGATAAGAAGCGCAATACAGGAAATGGGTCGCGAAGCTATTCTTGGATTCCTCTTTCTTTCTTTCTTTTGTTTGGGCCAATTATTCTCAGATTCGGTGGAGAGAAGAAGTTTCTTTCTTTTCTTGGGGATTCCTTTTTCTTGAAAAGAAAAGAAAGTAGACAACTTTATCATTGACATTGGATTTAACTAACCGCTTACATAATTATAAATCAATGTTTAAATTTTTGTTAAAAGAGATAACCATATTTAATATCCAACCGTGTTTTGAAAAGGATTATATCTAAAAGGAGAATATATGTGCTTAGTAAAAAGAAGAAGAATAAGAGGAATAAGACAGTATTAAGAAGTGCAAGTGAATACACGCACGTAGATTATATATATATTTTTTAAGAAAAATCATTTACCTACATCATCTATCAATTACATGGAATTTTAATAGACTAAAGTATTGTATTTTCTCGTATAGTGTATTGTTAAATAGTATGGCCTATCAAAAATTAGTTAATTTATTAACCATCATTTAATACACGCACAAATTATAATAAACCATCTTGTTTAGAGACTTTAAAAGTACGTTTTAAACTTGTTTAAAGTACGTTTGTTTAAAAAGCAACTTCTCTCTGGTTAATTGACAATGAATTATACCAGTTTAATCAAAAGTTTCAAGTTCAAACTGTGTTAAATATTTTGTGATGGATTTTTGCAGCCTTTGGAACTTTTCCCTTTGAATGTCATGCTTTGGGTAGGCAATATATAGTCAAGATTCTTTTCTATACGAAAAAGCACTAAAAATCACATTTATATTGACAATATTGTTGTGATAAAGCATTCATTTTTTTTTACTCTTACGATCCTATTTATAAATGGGTTAAGGGGCAAAAATAATCCGGAAGTTTTTTCAGAAAAGCGTTGATCACACGGAAGTCGTCGAAGAGGTATTTTGGACTACAGAAGTTTTAAGATGGGGCATTTTAGACCATGCCGTTAAAAAATTTGTTAAAGTTGACTAACTTCTCTGTTGAAAAGTTGACGGTCAACGTTAGAGTTTTTAACGGCAGGGTCCAAAATACCCCATTTTAAAACTTCCAGGTTTATAATGCCTCATCTATGACTTTAGGATAATCAACACTCTTCTAAAAAAACTTTCGGATTATTTTTGCCCTTTGACCCTTTATAAATTATCTCGAGCATGTTTTATACAGATTAAAGAAAATCTTAAATCTCATTAACTCTACCTTAAAATTATATAACTTTCTAACTTTATTACTATTTAATATCCACTATAACACATAAAAGTAAAGTCAACATAAAGTAAATGAAGAGTAAAATTGAATATTCACATAAAAAATTTAATGATGTGATTTATAAAAAGGATTAAATCAAACCTTCTCCTAGTGTTTGGCTGAATTTTTTTTTTACCACCATTTTTAATCTCTTATCAAGCATTACACTATCTACTTGATCTTATCTTATTACATGTCCGAACTTATCTTAATGCTACCTTCAGAAGGTAGGCACAAAAGACGGTTATCGTTAAATAGAGGGATGAGTACTTTCAAATTGAAGGTTGATGGATCGCTTCTAAGCTTAGAAAAAAGCAGTTGTGATGGGATTATTTGAGGTGTGGAAAA
>QFDD01012315.1:0-10560 GCA_006871305.1 Vachellia collinsii
AAAAAAAAAAAAAAAAAGCAACCTATAAATGGTAATAATATACAGGACGAGGAAAACATTAATTCAGAATCCATGAAACCCAAAAAAAAAAAACTATCACTGAAATTGTGATAACAATCAATCATTTTCACTTACTTCTTTGAAAACTAATGCAACAACAAAATATATGCTATCTAATAATTATTAAACAAATATTATAAGCATTATAACACAAAATCAACTCATCTGGATTTTCTTCTCTCCTTCTCTCTAGCATTTTCTTTTGACCAAGCTTCATATAAATATCAACCTATCATAGCCTACAAAATTGAAATCTTTTGAATATATATATATATATCTGTGTGTGTGTGTGTGAGCGTATTGCTGAAAAAGCCATTAAATAAATAATAACGTTCAGACCACAAGGTTGTAAAGTGGTACTTTGATGAGAAAATTAATGAAATGTGCACGATCTCAATGGAGGCTATGGATAAAAAAAACAAAAAGAGGTTTGAAAAGTTTTCCAGACGAGGGACATTCAAGTCAAATTTGTAATTATATATAATAGAAAGGATACAAAAGAAGAGATAAAGAGAAGAACATACACGTCTTCTTTAATTATTAATTATAGTTTTTTTTGCCAGTATTAATTATAGTTTTGTTGCTGATCATTTATTTATCTGTTTATTGTTTGCCTTCTCCAAGTGTTAAGCTCAAAGCTTAACTCACCCTACTAATCTGATATGGACTATTCAGATCTAATCTCGATGGTCCATGTTTAAAATAATCATTGTTTAAGTGTAAAATTATTTTTTTAAAATAGCAGTTGAGATATTATTTTTATTTTTTATTATATATCTACTGAAATAATTTTTTTAAAAAAATTTAAATATGGATCATCGTAATTGGATGAGTTAAATTTTACTTTTATTACTGTAACTAGTTCTTCCATTTTCGCCCGTTGAATGCGTTTACTGTGACTAGTGGCCTTTCCATCTGCATCGGTATTGTAAAAGAAACCCTTTTCATTATCTTTAAATCTCTCGTTTTAACATAATATATAAAATAATATATAATATTCAATAATATATAAAATGATATATATGTATTAATTGGATGAGTTAAATTTTACGTTTATTAATGTAACTAGTTCTTCCATTTTTGCCCATTGAATGGGTTTACTGTGACTGGTGGCCTTTCTATCTGCTTCGGTATTGTAAAAGGGGTCCTTTTCGATAACTTTAAATCTGATCTCTCGTTTTAACACAATATATAAAACAATATATATGTATTAATAATCTTTATACTCTTTTAAATAATTTTTTTCAAAAAGTCACTTTTTTAACATTTATCCAAACATAAATGTATTTTGGTAAAAGTCATTCTGAATATAACATATCTAAATATAAATGCATTCTGCCAGAATGTATTCTGATCAAAACTCCTTTTTTCGAAATACATTTTCCTAAAAATCATTCTCCAACGGTTTTCCAAACAGATACCATATATGTTTCTTTTTTTCCTGTGAGGTGTTAAACATAAAGTAAGTAAAAAAAATGGGGACACAAAAAATTGGAAAAACATTCAAATTACATCTTATACTTGGGAGCCGCGAGGTCAGTAAGAAAATGGGAACATAAAAAAAATTGGAAAAGACATATTATAATTTTAAATTTGACGCGCATCGAATTAAATTATTTGTAATATTTCGTAATATGTAATTTCTCAACCATATTTCTATTAATTTTCGTTGGGGTATCTGTAAGACCTTTTTGAATGTGAAGTTATAAGTTTAACTCTACTAATACTTTGAGTATGTGAATTATAAGGGAAAAAATTTTTTTAATACTAAATTTAGTTTTCTTAATATATGAGTTTGCTGACTTTTTTTGAATAAATTAAAGAAGTTAAATACATTAATTAAAAATATTTATTTATATGTATCATTAAATTATATATCAATTTATAAGTTAAAAAAAATTAATTTAAAGAAAATTAAAAATATAAATACTTTAAATAATATATTTAATTTTTTTAATTATTTTAAAGAAAAAGTTAAGTGACTATTATATTAGGCTAAAGTAACTTTTAGTCCTTTATATTTACATTTGATTTTGTTTTAGTCCTTAAAGTTTAAAAAGTACATTTTCAGTCCTTCAAACTTAATACCGGTGGTATCTTTTGAGCAAAAATTGCTGACTCATCAAATTTAAATGATGATTATGCAATAAAATGTTAACTATTTTTTTTATTTTTATATATTTGTTTTTAAAACAAAAATAAGTCATGCGTGTATCTTCTTCAATGGACGTACTGCTCTTAGCTCCTTTTTTTTTTTCCCCTTTGGGTGACAAGCGTTTTTTTAGTCCAACGTATTCTCTGCTCTCCAACTTTAGCTCTCGATCGTCGTCTTCTCTCGATACCTTTAGGATGTGTTGTCGAGCATCATATTAAAAGGAGAGAAATGACTTGCACACATATCGTGTAATTGCTGTAGCGATATGGGTCACAGAAAATCTAGAAGTCTCTGATTGGAACAAGGACAATAAAAGATGAGTTACAAGAAACCCTAGAAGGCTGAAACAATTCACATCACAGAGATATAGTTGTTTGTTTTAAATCCTTTTTATTTTACACAATTTAAAATATAAAATTTATTATATTATTAAATTAAAATTAAATTGTGAGTATGTTTTGTCAGCATTTTATTGTACATTCATCACTTAAATTTGATGATTCAGCAATTTCCATTAAGAGAGACTAACGGTGTTAAATTTGAGGTATTAAAAATGTACTTTTTAAAATTAAAAGATTAAAATGAAACATGATGCAAATATAAAGGATTAAAAGTATATTTTAACCATTATTTTAAGTTCTATAAGGTATGGAAGTATATTAATTATATTTTATAAAACTGATAGCTAAAACGTTATGATTTGTGAATAAAAAACGTAAACCATAAACTTGAATAACCTATCACATTACATATGAATTATTCAGATGATGTGCGTGATTGCCAAGCATGATCCAAACACTAGTAATAATTAACAAATGAATGAATATGCATATACAAACGTTTTACAATGATGGATTTGGCCATTTAACAATCAAAAATTCAGGTTAAAATGTCAAAGATTAAATAAAAATTGCACAATCTCATGATTCAAAATAATTTTTTCTATTAAACTTCTCAGCATGTGTATTTTAGATGATTGGGGTAGGGAAAAACGATCGCTTTGCAAAGCACAAACTTGCAACAATTTATTTATTTTAGGTTCTTAGTTGACTGTATCAGATTTGAACATTGTTAAACCTAATTGAAAATGATTCCCTCAAAGACTTTTTTTTTGTTCACACATACCCCGAACCATTTATTTATTATTGAGTTAAGGTGTAAAAACATGCATAAACTTTTTTTTTTTGCTTTAAAGTGTGTTCAACATCATTTTATACGCAAAAACTACCATTAATATTCAAAATGAGAATAAAAATACTATGACCATTCAATATAACTTAACATCGTTAACTTCTTGTAGTGGAACCTATGTTTTTTTTACATATACATATGTAACATGTGTTACGTTATCTTTAGCGATTATGACATTTTTTATCTCATTTTAAATATTTATAAGTATTTTTACACATTTAAAAAATATATTGTGCTGTATACACTTTTTGAGAAAATCTCATTGATAATACTGCGCTTTAACTCTTTATTATTTTTTATTTGCAAAACTAGAATCGTGAAATTATAATAGCAGTTTTGACTTTTTCAAAATAACTTTTTCTTCTTTACTAATAATTTAGTAACTAAGCCATTCATCATTCATAGTCACAGATGGAGATAGAATCCGTCTGATTCATTTGACTCTTCATTTAGAGAAGGCTTATTCTTCAGTTTTCGTCGCAAAAAAATCTAATTGAACCTTCCATTTTCATCATTTATAAGTTATTGACTTCTTGCAAAAATTATATAATGATTGATTGTAAATAGTACGTGTAAATTTTTGTTATAAAATTTATGGCAAATCATAAATTAAATAACAATATATTATTATTCAATTATAATAGGAAAAATAATGGAAAAAGCGCTGAAAAATTTTTGTTAAAAATTTTACTGTAAATTTATTTAAGAACCCTTGTGCAATACATTTTCAGCCAATGCAACTTTTTTTTTTTTTTTATGGCTATATGATGATTCAAGCATTATTATTGTTAATTGAGAGCAAATCTCCGAAAAACATTTTTTTACGAGCTTGATATCAATATTTCATGTTTAAGTTACCAAAACTCCTTCAACTCAGCCTAATGTTTATTGGTTAGTGGGTGCAACTCTTATTGGGTATTATGTACACATATGTTCAGCTATATACAAAATATAAAACATTTACATATAGATAAAGATATATTGCATGCAAATGAATAACATTAATTAAAGATGAGTTACTCCTTTTTAGACAATATAAATTTGGTTTAATGTGTATATTTTCCCCGGAAGATTTCTTTGAGAAGTAATATTTTTTTAGAAGTTTTTTTCGGAACAATGTTATCCTTATTTAGTTAAAAAATTAACGTTAATTGTTAAAAATTAATATTACACTTGACGAAAAATTTTATGAACAAATTTGTAGCTTAACCTATCCATTTTGCTAAGAGGATTTATCAATTTTTCAAAAATAACCAACCTTTCTATCCGTCCAGAAAAAAATTTAAATAATAATACACACGTTGGACTGCAAATAGACACAGTGGCTCAGAAATCAACCAATAAACAAAAGGTATGGTTTAAGCAGAGGATTAAAAAAGCTGCTCCCTCAAAAGCATCCAATATTATTCTCTTTGGAAGGATCGAATGATTGGTTTGCCCTTAATTACAACTTGTCCTTCAAATTAAACAGCATCTCTAATCTGGTAAAAAAGAAAAAAGAAAAGCAGCATTTCTCAAACACCTAACCTACCCAATAAAATAATTAAGTAGCACGCCAAAAGAAATCATATGTTCAATTTTATTCTCCCAAACCCACCAGCAATACCACTGCCCCTTTTCAAGCTAAAACTAAAACCACCAACAACAGTCCCCAGAACTATATAATAAAAAAAATTATTTCATAAATTTTTTTTTAAAATAAAAGGCATGCCATGCATAGAGGTAAAAGAAAAAGCCCGGATCTCTTCCGTTGCTGTCTCTGCTGACCAGAAAATTCAAAATTCGGTTTAAATATATAAATTTATATATATAATAATTCAACTTGCGAAAGCTATATAGTTTGTTTCTAGAGGCATTACCTCTGTTTTCTCCTTTGCCCCTGTTTCTTTGCTCCTTCTGCCGGATTTCAACTCCCATTCCTGCCCATAGTTTCTCACACCATCTTTGTGCTTTTCCATTGCTATTGGCTCAAGTCACAACCTTTATATATATAACCCTTGTATATATATCATCATCATCTTCTTCAAATTCCTTCAAACGACCCAGTAGTAGTGATTCACTACTCTTAACATCAACCCATCGTCACACATATTCACAATACATATGGAAGCTTCTACTCACCTTGGCTCTGTGTCTCCACCCACTTGTGCTCCGGTCCGCCCTTCGGCCTGCAGTGGCACGCTTGGCAGGCACCTGGCTCGGCGGCTGGTTGAGATCGGAGTCAGCGACGTCTTCTCTGTTCCCGGCGACTTCAATTTGACCCTTCTAGACCACCTGATCGCCGAGCCTGGGCTCAACTTGATCGGCTGTTGCAACGAGCTCAACGCCGGCTACGCAGCAGATGGCTACGCGCGCTTCAAGGGCATCGGGGCGTGTGCTGTCACTTTCACCGTCGGCGGCCTCAGCGTCCTGAACGCCATCGCCGGAGCTTACAGTGAGAATTTGCCGGTGATCTGCATAGTCGGTGGCCCCAATTCAAACGATTACGGAACGAATCGGATCCTCCATCACACGATCGGGTTGCCCGATTTCAGCCAGGAGCTTCGCTGCTTTCAGACCATCACATGCTTTCAGGTGAGGCATTGAAGAATGACCTTGATGATTGTGATATATTATGCTTATGATGATAATGATGATGATGATGATGTTTTCAGGCTGTGGTGAATAACTTGGATGATGCACATGAGCTTATTGATACTGCGATTTCTACTGCTTTAAAAGAAAGCAAGCCTGTTTATATCAGTATAAGTTGTAATCTTCCTGCAATTCCTCATCCAACCTTCGCCAGAGACCCTGTTCCTTTTTACATTGCACCAAAGTATGACTTCACTTTCATTAGTCACCTTCATTATTTGAACATGGGTAAAGTTGCACCTAACACATGCTGATGTTATTTCCATATAACATCAGACTTCCTAATCTTATTTATTTATGATGCATTCTTGATGTTATTTTTCAGATACACATCACTCCATAATTTTATAGGTTCACCTTAAATATGAATATATAGAGCATGGAATGCTACTTTACCTTTTAAAAATATTTCTCCAGAGTAAATCTTGTGTATTATTTATTTCAAAAATTAATATTATTGTTGGTCCTTGCAGTTTAATTGAATTTTGAATTAGGGATTTTTGCCACTGTAATTTCATAAAGACTTGATTTGAGTTAATGACATTAAATATATGTACCAAAATCAAAACTTTTGGTATTTATACTTTTATTGAGTTTTTGGCTTTGGCCCTGCACTTTTAATAATTTTTTATTTTTGATTTTTAATTACTATACTTTAACAGCGTTAATTAAAAATTAATATAGGTAAACTCAGGTTAAGTTCAACTTGTGACTATATTAAATTGTAAGGAATAACAATAATATTAATCCTTATTTCAATTAAAGCTCAAAACTCTATAAGCGTAGCAAGCAGTAACTCTGGTGTAGAGTTCAAAACAGAGTGGGCTAGTGTTAAGGAAGTAGTTCATGGACAATATGGATTCATGATCTTAAATTCTTTGCTCATAATAGAACCTTGAACTTTATTATACAGGGTGAGCAATCAGTTAGGGCTAGAAGCAGCAGTGGAAGCAACAGCTAAATTTCTGAACAAGGCTGTGAAGCCAGTGATTATAGGAGGACCAAAGCTTCGTGTAGCAAAGGCGCAAAAGGCGTTTATGGAATTTGTAGAAGCAAGTGGGTATCCAGTAGCAGTGATGCCATCAGGGAAGGGTCTTGTGCCAGAGTATCATCCTCACTTCATTGGAACATACTGGGGAGCAGTTAGTACCAGCTTCTGTGGTGAGATTGTGGAGTCTGCTGATGCATATGTTTTCGTTGGCCCCATCTTCAACGACTACAGCTCCGTTGGATACTCTTTGCTGATAAATAAGGAGAAAGCGGTTGTCGTGCAGCCGAATCGGATAACCATTGGCAATGGTCCTTCTCTTGGATGGGTTTTCATGGCCGATTTCTTATCTGCTTTGGCCAAGAAGCTCAACAAAAACAGCGCCGCCTTGGAGAATTACCGGCGTATCTACGTGCCTCCTGGTGTACCTTTGAAGAGGGGGAAGGATGAACCTCTCAGAGTTAATGTTCTATTCAAGCACATTCAGGTATGATGCTTAACGCTATAAAATTGTGCTTCCATTCTAATGGATTGTGTATTAAGTACACATTCATGAAGGATCAAGACTTCTTTTCGCTTCTTTATTACAGCATGATCTTTGCATATTTTTAACACTGTCATTGAATGTTAACTTATATATGTTAGTTTTAATAATAAAACTAGATTTTTTCCCTCAGCTTAAAATTTTTTTGTCCATGTTCCTCTCTGACATGGTACAAGAGTTAGAATGAATTCTCTGCAATATAGTACAGAACTTTTCTGTACTGAAAATTGGAAGCCTTTCTGCTAACTAATCTATAGTAGTGCTTGCTTCTAGTAAAAGGTATCTGTGACTTTTGTGATCGAACATCCCTCAGACTTGAGCCTAGTTACACGTGGGGCTGTATTAAGCAACCTAAAAAATTTCATACCCTCTCAAACTCACACAACAATTCTTCTTTGAGATATGAAGAAAATAAATGAAAATCATATCAGAACCTCATGAGCTATGAAACGTGTCCATTGATTTCTTGTGAATGAATCGTTTACTTGGTAACTAGCAGAGTATAAGCGTGCAAGCAAATTAAATCATCATAGGAGTTATAACTTCATCTGTATGGTTTGATAATAATTTTTGTTTCAAGTTTATAAGCTCTTCATTAAAATTCAGTAATTATTCGGTCAACAGAACATGCTAAGTAGAGACACTGCTGTCATAGCTGAAACTGGAGACTCTTGGTTCAACTGTCAGAAGCTTCGTCTCCCTGAGAATTGCGGGTAAGGCATACAATCTCTTGTTCATTGCTATTGTGTTTTCTCTCCACGACGTCTAAACTAACCTTAACATTGTGAAATCCATCTTCCAGTTATGAATTCCAGATGCAGTACGGATCTATTGGTTGGTCAGTTGGTGCTACACTTGGATATGCACAAGCTGCAAATTATAAGCGAGTAATTGCTTGCATTGGCGACGGGAGTTTCCAGGTTAGTCACATCAGTTCATAAATGAACAGATTCTGATGTAATAGATTTGATATGAAAGCATAACAAAGCACATTGACATTATCCTCTTTGGATTATTCAGGTAACAGCGCAGGATATTTCGACGATGATCCGATGTGGACAAAAGAGCATCATATTCCTCATCAACAATGGAGGTTACACCATCGAAGTTGAGATTCATGATGGACCATACAATGTGATTAAGAACTGGGACTACACTGCTGTTGTGAATGCCATCCATAATTCAGAAGGCAAATGCTGGACAGCCAAGGTTCACAGAAACTATATCTTGCTCTTTCCATTCCTGTTCTTGTGGTATCTATAACCTCTTTATCATATAGAAATATTTTGTTGATTTCCTCTTCTAGACTTCACTAGTTCATTGAGTGAATTATATATATATATATATATATTAGGTTTGTCTTCCTATCAAAATAGTTTAAGCTAATTCAGTAATACTTGCCTCAATTTTATATATCTTTGATTCATCTTTTAATGGGTGTAAGACCATATTCTAACACGTAGATGTTTCATTTTGTGAATGTAGGTGCGCACAGAAGAGGAACTGATTGAAGCAATAGCTGCAGCAACTGGGCCACAGAAAGATTCACTGTGTTTCATTGAAGTGTTTGCACACAAAGATGACACAAGCAAAGAGTTGCTAGAATGGGGTTCTCGTGTGGCTGCTGCTAACAGTCGTCCTCCAAATCCTCAATAGGAAGTTTCAGTTCTGAACATTCCTAATTCTGTAACATTAATGTCATTTTGATGGATTCATTCAGCTGCAAAAAAAAAATGTAGAATGATTGGGAAATAATCAAGTTAAAAGTAGCTGTGTTTCACAGGGACTTCGATCTTATCAATCTTGAAAATGAACCATATCCTAAATGTTGTATGTGTAAGGTTAAAGCTTGCACAAATTTTCACTACAAACGGGTTTTTATATTTAGAACCAATATAAATAAATCAACTTTCTAAAATATGGTAATATTTTGGGTTCTATGGAAAAAATCATTTAATTTTTACAGAAAAAGAGAAGCAGGAGGCCTAATTCATCTGTATTGGGCTTATAACTTGAGGCCCACTTGTTTCTAAATCAAAACAATAGTCCTCTTCATAATAGAGGGGCAAGAAGCCCAATCCAGCTAGACATTGAAACTCATTCACAACAAGATGAGAGCTTCGAGCAAAGACAGAGTCATTGTGTGGCATGAAGAAGATGTCGAGCAAGAAGCAGATCTGAGCAGGCGAGCACGAAGAAGCTTCAACCTTCAAGTATGTGTAAGTTCAAGGAGAAGCTTTGAGTTCATGAATCACAAGCAAGAGACGAGCAATAAAGCATTGTGAGGATGGTATGAGCATTTTGGTCATTTTGTTTTCATTTATATTAGCCCTAAAGGACCTTGGTTCCCTAAAAATGAATTACTTAGGTCCTTGCTGGCAAAAAAACTAATCAAACTAATCAAACAAGGATTTTTAACGAATTTTCTCTAAAAAGTTAATCCATTTAATATCAAAATCTGCACAAAATAAAATAATATTCAATAGCCATATGTGCAAATTATCAAATAGAAATTTTTATAATAAAATTTTAAGCTTTAACCAATTCAATAATTATTTTCATAAATATAAAATGGCTAATAAAATAAAATATCATCTAATTATGTTCAATTATACGAAAGAGGATTTTATGTAATTTTAATACATTCTAATGATTACATCGTTTTGTTGATATAATAATACAATTGAATATAATCATGATTATAATATAGTACATCAAATCAGATAATCCCCTTTAATTATGTAATTTGGATTACAGTTTGAATGAATTAACTTGTGAATCCTTGTATCTTTCATAAATAAATACTTAAATATTTATATCTTTTATTTTTAATCTAAATAGAATTAAAAAGTTTATTTTATGTTTTTTTTATTTTTTATAAATAAAATATTAATTTCATTTTATAATTCCTTAATTACATACCAAATAAATACTATGTAATTATCATTCTCTTATATTACATTCACATCCTTTATATTCTATTGCAAT
>QFDD01012317.1:0-11189 GCA_006871305.1 Vachellia collinsii
ATATATATATATATAATTATATATATATTCACACGTATATGCATCTATATAAGTGTATGTATATGTACTTTGAAAACTGAAATTTGAGATTGAGTTAAGTAGTTGTTCTTGGAAGGATTAAACGGTTCAAAAGTACATTTTGCCACTCTTTGGCAAAAATTTAATGAAATAACAAGAGGATATTGGAAATGGGACTTAAATTGAGGTGCTGATGAGTATTTATATATAAATACATTTTATTAATCAAAGGAAAATGAGTTTTATGTGGAAGCTATAGAAATTTTGTGAAGCAAATAATTTATTAACAAAAGGTAAGGAAGTTTTATCCAAAGATATTGGATGAGAAAGTGACTCACATTTTAACGGTAAATATGATGAAAGGATTTATTATCTCTCTTTGCAGAGCTTAAATGTCTTCAAATGGTGAAAGGTCTATATTAAACAACTGTGAAAGTTTAAATTAACTATCACCATGGTTTGGTTAAATTAGCCAAGTGGTTAAGAAATAATGTAAAGGGATAGAAATTTGGGTTAAGAAAGAAGAAGTTAAGTAAGACTTGATAGATGTATAATTAACATTATATGTGTACGTTTCTCTTTAGGATTTGATATTTTCCTGAGCACCCCAAGGAAGGTTGGAGAATTGATTTGCTAGAGAAGGTAACAATAAACGAATGGAGACAGGTAGAAACCTTTTTTATCCTATTATCATGTATTTAATTCTGCATGCTTGTTTGTGTCATATTTGTTATACGTGTTGTGTTGGTGATCATGATTGTACAGAATATGATTGGTGTGCGGAAGTCCTTCGGGATAGTTGCCCCCAAGCCATGAGTAAAACAGAATTTGCTTGGTGTGCGGAAGTCCTTCGGGATAGTTTCCCCCGAGCCATGTGATATGAATTAATGCCGTATGAACATGTGGTTTATTTTTACATGATTGTGAATTTTATATATGATTATTTTATAAGTTGTGGTTTCTACAGAGATTTTCGAATCTCATCCTCCCTTTCCAATAAATACAGCCAAGGCGAGTAGCTCAAAAGGCAAGGAGTTGGTGACCAGGGAAGCATAGAAGGTGGAAAGGTTGGATGGTGTAATGAAGATAGAAGAAAAAAAAACCCCTTTTCCCTTTTACATATGAAGTTTGGTTTTGGATTCAGTAATTAAGAATGTTATTTTGATATAAGTCTAGGTAGCTTATGGTTGTGTAATTAACTATGTAAATAGTGTGTATAATAGAAGATGAACAGGATGTGGTTGAGAGAAATGTCTCCTCACAGATACCAAGTAAGGGTTATCTGCGATGGATAACCATTAGTCTTTAAAAGAATTTTTAAGTAAGTGAAGTTAGAGAACAATTTTAGAAGAAAAGTATTTTCAAACTATGGCTAAAGAATTTGAAACCAGGATCAAACCTGGCCCTTTGGATTTCAAATGGGAATAACATCTTTATATAAAAGTTGTTTAAAAAGTTTAAAATTTTTCGGAAAATTCTATTCTAACACATTAAGCTAAAAGGGGTGTGACACGGGGCAACCAAAAAAAAATCCCCCCACATTATATATGTCCCTAACCATATCTTATTATACAGTGAATTTAGACTATTTTTTAATAACATACTATATTATTAAATAAAATATATTTACGAAATATATTAAATTCTAAAAACGTTAAAAATAGAAAAAAATATAAGAAAACACTTTTGGTGGTGGCAGAATGTCACTGCTGAAGACATTTATATGTCGCCACTAAAAACATTATTTTGTGGCAACCTTCCAAAGACCCCTTTCTAGGGTGACAACAATGTCACCACTAAAGCCTATTTTTAGCGGTGACTATATCTGTCGTCACTAAAAGTCTTGGTGATGACATATATTAGACTTTCTGCAGTGAAGATATAGTAACAACTAAAAAAGGCACTTTTAGCCGTGACTTACTTTGTCATTATTGAAAGTCATCATTGAAAGTGATTTTTATTGTAGTGATGTATATATATATATTTATGTATGTATTATAGGAAAATTGTTGGTGGGTGAACTCAACGTGAAGAGGAATTTTTGTGAAAACTATTGCCTCTAATTTTTTAGTTCACTGAAAACTACTTATTTCCTACTTCCTCTCTACAGAACATACAGATAGGTATATAATTAAATTGAGAAGCCTAGGAGAAAAAAAAATAAAAGGAGAAAATTTCTCTTATATTTTAAGAATTAATCTACGCACTAAATTTTTTTTGAAATAAAAAAGTTAACTCAAACATGCACGCTATGATTGTAAAAATTAATTTTTATCCATCTTTAATTTCCCTTAATAATAATAAGATGTTAGCTCATTGAATAAAACTTTTCAGAAAATACTACCTCCCTTTCTCACAAAAATATCATTTAGCAATCATTAAAACAAATATATTTGCCAACATTTTTACAAGGAAAAAACTTTCTCATAACATAAATTTGATAAATTGAAGAATTTCAAAATTTTTGAATATATTTAATTATTTGAACTCGTTTACTTTTAAACACACACACATGATGGGTAAACAAATTTCAAACACATTTTTTTCGTATGGTAAAAATTACACAATTTTGATAGTATTATTAAATTGATTAACTTTATTATGTTATGTAATATTAAATTCAAATATTCTCCTCAACAGATCAACTTTAGTTGCACAAAATCTCCAATTTAAAGTTTAGGGTTCCAAACGTAAAATTTTGACATTATTGATCCTTAATTTATTCCATCTTCTAAGTTGATTAAAACTTCAATAATATCTTAAATAACACTAATAAATTATCCAACTCAAGTTTAATCAATACAAACACAATGTATAGAAAAATTATAAGATTCTTAAATCAAATATTTATTTTAAATTATTAAGACAGCCAAGGCACAAATCTAAATCAAGTAAAATTAACTTCTAATCTTCCTTTACCTTTCATTAGACAATTATTGTCATAACTCAATATTTATCTTAAACCTCAATCTTAATTAAATTTTCATCAAATCAATATAATATCACTACCATTAGAAAGGAAAAATTATTTAGAACAACTTTTTTAAAAGAAATTAAACCAAAATGAGTAATCTGAAAATATCACACCCTGCCGACTTGAGGGAGAGATGCTGATCGCTGATGTGTGAGGATGATGTGCGAGGACCAATAGAATAATTTCATAATATTTTAATATTCCAAATTGAGACAACCACCCTATTATGCATATTCAATAACTCCACCCAATTATGCATATTCAATAATTTAATTTATTTTTTATAGATTTCAATGATGGGATTCTCCCTTCTATATATCCATTCATTTCTCTCATTTATATTGTCTCTCTTTTGTTTCCTATATATGCCTTTTTCGGATGAGTTGTACTTCAAGTTTTTATTCTTTTTTAAAAATTAAATTTTATTTGTGAAAGTAAAACTTCAGCACAAATATTTACATGTCTCGAAAGTTTCATGTCCTATGAACTCGACCCAATGAAAACACAAGAACTTGAAAAATGAAATGTAGAGTTCCGGCTGAGTTTTGTTTTTCCCCAAATTAAGAGGTAATTTTTCGCAAGACAAAAATCAATAGTAAATTTTTTCCAATGACCCATTTGATAGAATTCAACGTAGTATTCCTATGTTTTCATCGGTCAACTAAAATTGAAATATTATGAATTATTATGTTTTCATTTGATAGAGTTAAGATAACGTAACACTCATATGCCCATTTGTTTTTTTTTCCCTATGGAATTGGAATTGGAAGTGAGTTTTAATACACAATAAATCAAAAATTCATAACCTTGCATTACATCATATGAAACAAACTCACATACAATTGCAAACATATAAACTGTTAGAAAAGCCAAATTAGTAATAATCAGGTAAAGTAATGCGTGTCACGGGACTTGACAATCTTGGGCACTTGTTTGAATCACTGTCCTTTTGAGAACTGCTGCATCATTGTTCTTCAGATATGAAACAACCCATTTTTCAACCCATATTACCCAGATGAATAACACATATAATATAATGGAGTCTCATGAAGGAAGAAAATTGGATTATATGTGGATTATTTAATTATATATAGTTTGTAAATAAAAAAATTAGTTTAGAGAAAATTGATAAATGTAAATACTTTAAATTAATGTATTTAATTATATTCCTTAAGTTTTCTAACAAAAATCAATTAGTTTTTTATGTTAAAGATGAGTGTGGGGGAGACATCACGTGAGCGCAAACATAAATATTATATATGCGCAAATAGTATAAATATAAATAAAACTAAATTATATAAAGATTGCATCGAACAAGTCAGATGCAAGGTTTGTAACAAAGAACATTATATAAATATGCATGTCGTACGTTAGCAAAATAACCAAAAAAGAATATATCAACTGATTGCAGAAAAATTCATTTATAGATAACCATTCTTCCAGTAAAACATCAAATTTATATCATTTTTAGCTTAAAAAGAACTACACACACACTCTATTATTATAATACAACAACAACAAAAAGTCTTATCCTACTATGTGGAATCAGCTATATGGATCACATGATGTACAATCCTCTATCATAGATCAAAAACTCTAGATAGATTATTATATAAAACATCTCTTTTTATAACCTTCCTAATAGTATCCTCCGGTTTTCCTTTAACTATTAGGATTTCATATGTTTGATCAACTCTCCTCACCGATGTCTTAAATGATTATCTATGACCATATCTAAACCGCTTCAAATGATTTTCTACCATTTCCTGATTTTCGTCCTCAATAATGTCATTCAAACTTGTTTGATTATTACTGAGCACCTTGTTTACACTATATGATTATAAGAAACCTTAAAATTTATTTTTGCCAAGATTAAAACAAAAAACATTCATAGATCACTACAGAAAACATTAGATTTCTGACGGATCCGTGGCTAATTCCATCAATAATCCATCGTAAAAATAGTCACAGTCAAATTTCATGGCTAATTTCCATAGTTAACTTCATATGGGGTGTCTTTAGCCATGTGATTAGCTAAAGAAATTACCAACGAAAAAATTATGTGACTAATTCTGTGGTTCTATTAATTAATATTAATTAAGAAATTTAATTATTATTAATGAATTATTATAATTATAATTCTTATTAATTTCTTATTTATTATTAAATTTTAATTAAAATAAATATTAAATATGAAAATATTAGAAATAATATATTAAATATATGTGTGTGCGTGCGTATATAATTATAAATGTGAATAATTTCGTATGTAGTAGAATATTATATATTATTTAAATATGCATTTAGAAGACACAATATCATTGCAGCTCAACTGATAATAAATCAAGCACATATACTTATAACATCTTGAAATTTGACCAAGGTGATATAAAGTATAATTGGAGTTTTGAAAAGTCAATTATAAAATTTTTAGACTAGTATGAATAAATTATTGGGTAAAATTCTATCTTTGAAAAAGTTTGAGAAAAAGGGAAAGGATATAAACATTGTTCAAATATTTATTAAAAGGATGAGTTTACAAGTAAGGGTAAAATCTTGAGAGAAAATTAATTATTGGATCAAGGATGTTATTGGAAAAAAAAAATAAAAGAGGAGAAGATTGCAAAAATGGAAAGTGTTGTTCCCGGGGGGGGGGGCACTAAATTTACCACCCCACATGTGCCACACACGGCTGCTCATTGAAACCCCTCCCCTTCGTTTTTATTTCTCTCATTCCTCTTCCTTGCTTCATCCGACCAGACCCGAGAGAGAGATCGAGAGCGAAGACGTGAGAACGACAACGGAAAACTAGCTGGAGGAAGGGGTCGACGGCGTATACAAGCACAGAATCTGGTTCAGGTGAGTCTACTAGACCTCCCTCTACCCTCAGTTTCCTAAATCTCTACCATTTTTTAGGTTTTTGGGGAGAGATTAAAGTTGAGAAATCAGAGGTAACTTGGAGATTTTTACTGATTAAATCGATTTATGAGTAAGGTTGAAGCTTCATTGAATTGATTGAGGCTTTATATGCATGACTTTTCATTATTTGTTGGACCTAATGAACAGTACCTCCGTCCCTATATTTTCTGCTGAAAGAGTTGGAATTTCTTGGTTTTAAGTTAAATATGCTTGTTTGGAGGTTTGTTATAAGTTGGAATAATGGACGCGCATGTTGATTTCTGAGTTATGGGTTTGTTGACTAAAACAGGGGCTTGCGGTTCTGCTTCTAAGCTTAAGTTCTGAGGGAAAAAAACGGAGCTTTGGGTCTCTATGTAATTACTCTTAGTGTTCTCACAATCTGAAGAAAAAGGAATTAAAAGAAATGAGATTGTGAAACAAGTATGTATATACGTATATGTATGTATGTAAACATTGAAGCTGTTGTTTCTGGAATTAATTTTTATTGTTTGATAAGCTTTGTGTGGCTTATAAAGAAGAGTTTTGATTTTTAGAAGCCATACGTTAATACAAACTGTATATTTATATTCTGTCATGAGAAGTTGAAGAACAGAGTCAAGGAGTTAAAAGGGACCTAGTGATATGAAAAATTATATATAAGTATAGTTTTGATTTATGAAGACAAGTATCGGTTGGGCCCAGCTAGCTTCTAGAAGGAGGAATTCATGGAAATGCCCACTGTTTAAAGGTACATGAATATAGAATTAAACTTTTAAATCACACTTGATATGTGTTTAAAGGCCCTTCGATGTGATTAATGATAAAAGAATCAAACTTTATGATTTTCTTTCCCTTGTTTTGATAAAGGAGAAAGACAAAATTATATAGTTATTATTGTTGTTACCTGTCGGTTTTAATTGTGGAGTGTTTGAGGATTAAGATTGCCACGGTTTGGTAAAGGCATAAATGAGGAATATGCACTTTAAGATTAAATTAAAAGGATATTAAAGCTGCAAATGTCTCAAAGGAAAGTTTTGAGCCTGACCTAAAATTATAGCTAATGATCTCGTATGCTTATCAAATTTGGTAAGCATGAGATAGATATTTTGAGCTTAAAAATAAACCCTATAACATATTATTGGAACAAGTGGAGTGTAAATTATGAATTTTTTAAATTGATTTGAAAAAATTAAAAAATGGTATTTTTCTGATGAAACAATAACATTAGAGTGCTAATTTTAGAATTTGGGTTGATTATAAATTTTGAATGGTAATCTTCTTTCGAAGAAAATATAAAGAGCTTTAAATAAATGTTTGAACCACCATATTTGGAGTCTTATGAAATAAGTTATGATTTTTCAAAACTCGTTATAAATTTAGAAGTATTAATGATGCTGATTGAGTATGTTTATATATTATTGTTAGGAAAGGAAGAAAACGATAAGTTGGAAGCTGAAGGATAAGAGAAGAGTTATACGTTGAGCACATGATAGGTAAGTGAATAGCATCTCATTATGATTTTATAAAGTATGTTTTATTACATTTCATATTTTTAATTTAACTATCACATTTTAAGTATGGTTTTAGTGATGAAAATTTTATCATAATTATTTAATTTTCTTATTAATATTGCAAATAGTAAGATTTATAGATTTTATTTAATGTTATTTATTCTTTCCCGATTACTGTTTGTTGTTTCTATTGGATAGTCATGTATAGAATGGAATGGAAAAGAAAAATTTTGAGATATTAATTATTGTAAATGTTAAGGTATTCTAGTATTTATTCAAGATGTTTTATAATTACGATTTCATATTTGGAGATAGTGAAAAGAAATGATATTTATATAATATATACTCTATGTATGCTTAAAAATGATTTTGAGATATTGTAAATTTTTATGTCAGGATTTTTGTTACAAAGTATTACAAAATCGTTTTATTATTAAATGTGGACATGTGGTTTGGAAATTGCTCCCACGCATGCTTAAGAAAGTTTTTTGAGGATTGAATACAGAATGTTGGTTACTAACAGCAGTACTGTTAGTCCTTGGCACGCCATGGTATATCCTAAGCTCGCTTGATATTCGTGGGCATTAAGTCAAGCTTGTTATTCGTGGGATTTATCTCTGTGCTTGTTTCGTGGACTTGAGCTGCGCCTGTTGGTTACTTACCTTTATGGATTGTGTGTCCATGCTTGTTTTCATAGCTTTGAGTTGCGCTTGGTTATTTATCTTCATGGACTGTATGTCCACATTTGTTATCCCCGTTCTATGGAAGTCCTATGGAAAGATGAGATTTGAGAATTATCGTTTTAAATCGATTTTGTCAAACAAACTGTTTTACCACGTATGAGTTTGTCTAGTGGATAATATATTATGCAGCTTCAAATATGATTTGATTATATTTAGTAGAAATTGAGATTTATTGTTATGTTATTTATCCAAATAAATTCATTAGACAGTTTTCTTCTATTTCATTAAATGTATAAATGTGGCGTTATTCACCAAAAATTTATTTTGGCTTTAGGTAAATACTTCTAGTTGAGTAGAGAAGAGCCTCCTTGTTGTAAAAGAAAAGCTTACTGACTTATTTTGTAGTTGCTGCTTAGCGTATATAAAAACTTAGTTATGTACATTTTTTTTTAAAGATTAGAGGCTTCACGTAGTTCATAGGTAGGGTTCATGTGCTTTTGTTATATTTTGGTAATTCTAGATATGTCATGATGTATGAGTTTTGGTAAAAGAAAATCTTTTATACATTTTAGATTATTGTATTATTTGGCAATTTAATAAATGATATAGATATTTTTAAACCGAAAGCTTAAAGAATGCGAAATCTTTAATTTTCCATGCTGGTTACCTTTAAGATTTTTAGGGTGTGACAGTACAGGTAGTCGGAGGTATGATTCTTGGAGAAGACAAAATTGTGGATTTATCAGGTGGCAACTGGCGGAGGTGACACGTGGTGAGACCCTGTTATAAGGTGGTGGTTGGCTGAGGTAAAAAATGGCATTATTATTTATTAAAAAATAAATATGCCATGGAATTTGTCAAATTTCTTGGCAATGTTACTCAAAGAAATTTCTTTAGCAAAATTTCTAACGGAATATTTCATCGAAAATTTCTTCAGGAATTTGCAATAGAATTAAAATTCTGTGACAAATCCATGGTAAATTCTATAGCAAATCAAAAATTCATCAGTAATTCCGTGATAAATTTTGTGGTTAATTTCATACTTTTTTATAGTAGTTGCAGAATTTAGCTAATACTTTGTTTAGAAAATACAAACATATGTTTTTAATATGCTTTTGATATTAAAAACAAATTAAGTAAGCAACACCCCCAATCATCAATTCACATCAGAACCAAACATACACTACAAAAAAACAGACTTTCAGCAGCGACAAAAAAAGTCACCGCTGAAGGGTAAAACTTATCGTTCAGCGGTGACTTTTTGTCGCCGCTGAAGGGGCCCTTCAGCGGCGACTTTTTCTTGTCGCCGCTGAAGCCCAGAATTTCAGCAGTGGCTTTTCTTGTCGCTGCTGAAGATAATTTTTTTTAATTTTAAATTATTTTAAATTTAATTATTTAATTTTTTTTAAAAAATTAATACCTTCATTGGCGACATTTTCTATTGCCGCTGAAGGTAATTTTTTTTTTTATTTTAAAATTATATATTAAATTTTTAAAAAAATTTAATACCTTCAGCGGTGACATTTTGTGTCGCTGCTAAAGGTAATTTTTTTTTAATTTTAAATTATTTAAATATTAATTATTTAATTTTTTTAAAATTTAATACCTTCAGCGGCAACATTTTGTGTCCCCGCTGAAGGTAATTTTTTTAATTTTAAATTAATTAAAAATTAATTATTTAATTTTTAAAATTTTTATTGAAAATAAATTTTTTATCTAAAAATAATATTTTTAAAAAATAAAAATTATTCAATTAATATTTATATAATTTATAAAAATATAAGTTCATTAGAATAATATATTATTCAATCAATAATATTCTATATATAAAATTAAAAGTTATCATCCAATTTACTTTTAGTTTATATTAATATTATATATTGTATATATAATATATATACTTAAATGTGTGTGTGTATAAATGGCTACAATTTATTATATAGTAAAATGTTATATATATATATATATATATTTAAATATGCATTTAAAGTATGCAAAGTCATTGCAACTCAACTGGTAAAGGCTCACGCACGCGGCCAAGAGGTTGGAGGTTTGATTCCTGGAGGAGGCAAAACTTCAGATTTATCAGATGGTGACATGTGGTATTGTGAGGTGGCAACATGTGGTGTTGGTGAGGTGGTATATATGTGGCGACACGCGGTGTGTAGGGAATGGTGGTGATGTGGCAGTCGTCGGTGACGTGGCATCGACCGGTGATGATGTGGCAGTTGCCGGAGTAAATTATTATTTTTTAATTATTTTGAAAATTATTATTTCTTTTAATAATTTTGAAAATACTAAGTCGCCGCTGAAAGTACCCTTCGGCGGCGACACAAGAGTCGCCACTGAAGATAGCCTTTGACGGTGACTCTTTTATCGCCGTCGATGGGTACTTTCAGCGGCGACTAAAGTCGCCGTTGAAAGCCCCTTCAGCGGTGACTTTTTTTTGTCGCCGCTGAAACCTTCAGCGACGATACTTTCTGCAGCGACTCTTTTGTCGCAGCTGAAAGACTTTTAGCAGCGACTTTTATACTTTCAACGGCGACTTGAAAGTCAATTTTTTTGTAGTGATAGTAATAAATAGGGAATATTATCCCAAATTATATAACAAATAATCCAAAAGCACAATCGAGGAAATAAGTGATAATAAGTTGAAGTCATGCAAGTCATGAGACTTGACTAGAGAATCTTGAACACTTGAACCGTTTAATTTCCAGGATATGCAGGCCCATTGTTCCTCAAATAGGAAGCAACACATATGGCCTAGATGAAGATGGTATAGATTCGAGTCTCATGAGGAATGATATTAAGACAGTATAAGTTAGAGAACATGAGATATCATCGTCTATATATCTATATATGCTTCTAGTTGCAATAAGAGTCCAGGTTCTTGCAGAGTTTTCCTCCAATGGTGATGAAAGATAAGTCTCGGATTAAATTACAGAAACCTTCATGTCGATGAATGAACGTGCATAATTAGTAGGAGGTAATAAACTCATAACATATTAATAAAATTCAGGTGGTCAAGAAAGTAAGATTAAGAAATGCCAAAGGAGCAGTGGGAAGACACACACACACACACACACACACACACACACACACACA
>QFDD01012319.1:0-10013 GCA_006871305.1 Vachellia collinsii
ATATTACCAAAAGTATAACGAAACAATATGCTTTCAATTTCCAAGGCGTATACGGTCACTGATCACCATGCCAAAAATAATACCATATCTGCTTCTTAAAATAAATTTCAGATGATTTTTTAAAAAATTCCAAAAAATTAATAAATCGATATATTTATTATTATTTTAAATATTCATCTGATTTATAAATTAATATATAATTTAATTATATATATATATAAATGTTTTATATTAAAAAGACAACAGGATTTAATTGTAACAGAAAAAAGTGGAGTTAGATATGTTACCTGAATTTGGTCACCGATGTTGACGGTGAAGGTTTTGGGAAGAGGGTGGACGGCCAGCCACTGGCCGTCCTTGAGGACCTGTAATCCTGGGACTTCGTCTTGGAGAAGGAGGGTGATGGCGTTAGGGTCAGCGTGGCCGGGCAGCCCGTAGGTCAGCTCCGGCTCCGGGCACGGCGGATAGTAGTTGACGGCCATGTGCTGCCCGTGCTGCCCCAACGCCTTGTTTATGTAATCCTTCTCTAACCCCAAGCTCTCTGATATCGCCTCCAGCAATCTCAGCGACAACTCTCTCATTTTTCTGCAGTACTCACCCACCTCCTCTCTGCTTCCATCCCAAAAAAAAAGATGAGATATTTGATCCCCATGGGACCCACTTCCTTTGTTGTTGTTTTTTTTTTTTTTTTGACAAACTTCCTTTTTCTAGAATTAGCGTGCCTCCTTTGACAGAAGCAGTACAAGTGCTTCGTAGGGTAAATAATTAATACTCATTTTGTAATTTAATTTAAAATAGGAAAAAAAATTATTAAAAAATTAATTGTAAAATAAAACTTATTCAGTTCCATACGTAAAAGTTCAATTGCATATGTGAGAGTTCAATTGCATATAACGTAAAAGCTTAGTTATATATTGTGAAAATTTAGTTACATTTATGTGGAATGTTTCATTTTATAATCAATTCTCCAACAGGGAACTTTTCTCTAATTCTCCCTTTAAAATATAGCATTTCAATTTATTTTTGTCTCTTAAACTTATAATGTTTTAAAGTATTCCTTTTTATTATACAACAAAATTTAAGTAAGTTGAGTCATAAGACTCATTAGGGTATTGGTATGCTTTTAGATTCAATAAGTGCTTACAGATTGTTTATCAATAAGATCCTCACATCAATATTGAACTCAAACTAACAATATTATAAGTTATAAGTCAACTTATTAATTGGATCGGTTTCTGTTAGTTCTAAATTATTTTTATTGATTACACTCATTAAAATATTTCTTGTGCAAATAATTACTCATCTAGTCTTACTTATAGTGTAGAAAGAATGATTTGTTTAATTCTATTTACAAATCACCTCAATAAATTTTGTCATATGAATGTACAATTTAAGCATTAATTTATTATGTGATGATTTTACTTTCATATGTTATAATGGATATTAAACAATAATACAATTGTAAAGCTGTTGAATTTTAAAATTTTTCTAAAACCATGTAAAATATGTTCGAAATAATAGTCGGGGTAAAACAGAATTTTAGAAAATTCAACATGTTTAGGGCGTTCTGTAATTGTGAGGAGATGAGAGTTTGGAAGTAGGTGAAATGCAAGGGGTGTTTGGGAAAGTTTAGGGAGTTTGGAAGCGGGGAAGCTAATTTGGATGAGAGTTGAGAGTTTGGAATGCCAATTTGGATTAATAATAAAAGATATTTTTTCAACATAATTTACTATTGATAAGATAAATATATAAAAAGAGTTTTATCTCAATTTAAATAAAAATATTTTTTTAAAGAGATTTCAAACACACTCTTATCTGTTTGAAAACTAATTCTTCAATGTGATGGGTTTATAAGTGACTCTAACCGGTCCCAAACGCATTAGGCTGTTTTCTCTGTTGTGAAATTTTGGGAAGCATCAAGCGAGTTTGATTTCTCGTTAAAGAAGATATACCTGAACGATGGAGGGTTGGTGGGCCATTCATGGATGTAGTCCTCAAGAGGATGACAGTGAAGCCTCAAAAAGTCTCTCCAGTTTGCAACTTTCTCTGTTTTCACATTGAAACTGGTCGACAGCCTTGTCGTCTTGGTCGGATCGTCCGAGTAGCTCTTCATCCTCTCGCTCTCCGGCAAACGGAAGAATTCCCTCGACACTTTCACCATCTTCTCCACCACTTCCTCCGCTACTCCATGGTTGATAACCTTCTCCAGTACCACACAAATTCATTATTACTCACAGTTACTTGTCCGTGGAGTTATTATTTTTTTCTTCTGAACTTTGTATACCTGAAAGAAGCCGTAGTTCCGGCAAGCGTCACCGATCTTGCCGACGGCAAGAGAGCGGTTGGGGCCATCGAGATCTTGAAGGTCGATGAGAGGAATGGAAGATCCGTCGGCGGACTGAACGTCTAGCGGATTTGGCCGGTCTTGGACAGGCCTGACGAAATTAGAGGGTACGTGGCTCACCGAGGACGCCAGGTCGGTTAAGAGCGTCGGCTTAGTGGCGGCGGCCATTTGCAGATGACTCCGGTGAAAGGGAAGTTATAGCTTAGCTAAATATGGGGAATCAAGAAGCATGTGAAAGTGATGAGGCTTCGATGCTGAATGAATGAAACGGTCCTATCAATATAAGCGGTGAGGACCGTATGTAACGTAAGCACCATGACGTAAGAGGATTATATAAATTAACAAAATAGGACCATATAATACAAAATAAAATTAATTTATGCTATGTTGGATTTTTCTAATAAGCTGTTCATATAGTAAAATACTCAATATAAGAGATGATTGATAGTAAAATATTGAATAAAATGCTTAATTTATATATTTTGAAATACTTATGTGTATCATTTGATTATTAATTATTTATAAGTTCAGCAAATTTATTAAGAGAAAAATAATAAATATATCACTTAATTAGTTTATTTAATCTTTAAAAAAATTAATTAACTCTTATATTAAATATGAGCATAGTAAGTATTATACATATATGTAAGATTAATAATGACACATCGCATTCAAAATGTGGTGTCATCACCTAAAAAATGTTTCGATATGAGATTTAATTGGGTGACACGTCACGTAATTGGCTAATCACAAATATTTTTTTTATTCGAGATGATTTTATTCAAAATGTTGTTAGGTCTATAGGCATCTGTCTCAATAAAAATTACAATATTGATTCACCATATTATATTTAACTAGACTCTTCCACTAAATTCGATGTAGTTGGTTCATTTAACTCTATTTGATAAAGTAAGAAGTTGATGGAATAGAATATATGTAAATGATTTAAAAATAACTTTAAAGAAAAAGTATCACTTATAGTAATTGAATGAAATATAATATGTGATGCTAACATAAATAATGTAAAAAGAATACTGAGCTATTAATTAAGACCTTGGCTTAAATAATATAATGCACCCCCTATAAGACTATAACACCAAATGACTCGTCAGTTCAGGTAGCTCGCAATTTATTTGTTTCATTAATTAATTCATGTCCTGTGGCTGTACTCTGGAGCCTATATTGATTATATATTTCTTCTTTCGATCTCTAGAGAAGCAATTGCATTTTTCTATACTTAATGACCAACCTACAATTGGAACAATATATCGTGGTCCCTTCTGAAAAATCAGAGGTGCCATGTGATTTTAGAAGGGTTAATTTAATTTTCACAGGTAAAAGAAAAAAAAAATGCAACATATAGATCATTTGTAATACATTTTGGGAATAAAAAAAATCTGAGCAGTCGAAAGAAAAGTTTTTCCTTGTGGGAAATTTTGTATAGGTACAGAAAAAAATACTGCCCTGATCCTTAATATAAAAACTAATTGATTTTTATCAGGTTAAGAAAACTAAAAACATTACTTAAAATTACTTATATTTATAGTTTTTTCTCTAAACTAATTTATTTGATTTATAAACTGATATATAAAATATTTATATATAAAAATAAATACATAATCAAAAACGGTAGTTGATATCTTTAAATTTATACAAAAATGACATTTTTCAATTTTTCTCTTCATTAAAAGCAATCATCAAATTAAAGTATTTTCCATGAATTAAAGATAAACCAACAACTTGCTGCAATTAAAGAGGGGAACGATTGGAAAATTAATATGTGTACAGGCATGCGAATAATAGATCAAATTAAAAGAGTAGAAATAATTAAATTAAGCTAATGAGAAAAAGGTCCTGATATTCTGAGTGGAAGTGAAAAGAACCAAAATGACCAGTAACCTTGGAAATTCTCAACCATCAACTTACTGAATTTATTGTTAAAATATGTGAGCAAGACCTTATTCTGAAGGGACAAAAAGTGCAAACATTGGGCTGTTTAAGGAGAATACACTTTTAAATGGAATATTTCCGATTAATAAAAATGATTATCCAAGTGGCATATATTCATTTCGTTGACCTATAAAAATTGTGAATTCAGGCAAAAATCGTTCAAGTCTTTTACAATTTTAAATATTCACGGTTTTTTTTTGTGTTTGGCATGAGAAAAAGAATTAGGGAAAAATCCCCAAAAAAAACCTTTGAGTATAACAAAAGACAATTTAGGGGTTTTCGATTTCTCTAATCCCAAATCAAGATCTGGACCGAATTGGAATTTTCAAATCTTAAAAAAAAAGACGATATTGTCATTCTCTTATCTTTTAGTTGAGGATGTGAACCCTCATTCGAACAAGGTAAAAAAAAATAATAATAATAATAAATCCTCTCATCCAAATGAGGTAAGGATAAGAGGATTTTTTTAAAAAAAAATTGTTTGCCTGATTCAAATGAGGGGGAAAAAATAATAATAAATCCTCTCATTCTTACCTCTCATCTGAATAAGGTGAGGATAAGAGGATTTTTTTCAACTTTTTTTTGCCTCATTCGAATGAAAGCTCCTCATTCTAATGAGGCAAAATAATAATAATAAATCTTCTCATCCTCACCTCTCATTTAAATGAGGTGAGGATGAGAGGATTTTTTTTAATTTTTTTCCCCTTCAATTGAATGAGACAAAAAAATAATAAATCCTCTAATCCTCCCCTCTCATCCAAATGAAAATGAGGTAAGGAAGAGAGGATTTTTTTTATTTTGTTTTTGCCTCATTCACCCTCATTCAAATTAGGCAAAAAAAAAAAAAAACATGTGACGATGTCATTTGAACAGAAAGCTCTATCTTCTTCGCTTGCAGCTTCCTCCAAACAATGTTACGATGCATGTCGTTCTGGTTCTTCCAACCTCCAAAGGTCAATTTTTTTCCCTTTCCTGTCTAATGTTCTTGATTTTGCAGAATTTTGCTTCTAGATAGTACATATCACTGTTCCGTTATGTTATAATACCGGAAAACTTTTGGTTTAAACTGTTGGTTAAGGCTTGTGTCCTGCAAGTTTCTAGATTTGGCAACATCTATAGCTTTTGATGATGTTATGTCTAAAACATCTCGGCATAGGACTTTTGCACCATCAGTAGCTTCACATAGCATGGGTAAAGATCGAACCCGCAGGATTTGCAGCGGTACCTGAATCTACTCACTTCCTTCTCGCATTTGTTGCAGTAACTCACCATCTCCCTTGGTGGCCGGCTCAGGAACTGGAACAAACATTTCCTATAGAACAGATGGCAAATCGATGGTGAAGGTACGACGCAATGGACATGAAGATTCTTCAGACATTACCTCCCGAAGGCTCGATTCCTCCTTCAAATGGGTATTTTGGTATTTTCACTAACATTTTAAAATCTTTATTTAATCTAGCGTTTTAATTTAAAAATATTAAAATTGAAGACCCTAAATTATCATTTCTCAATTTCAAAGGTATTTTTACAGGATTTTCACAAAAATTAATATAGGAGAATATATAATATTGTCCCAAGCATCAAGCCCTCAAGTGGGCACGAATTTTGTATTGATGTGACTGCGAAATATATAGTACGCATATGATTGTTGATGGGGTTTGATTTTTCAAAATGATACCAATGAATTAGTTGAGTAGCGTGGTTGAATTGGAACTAATTATTTTTTCTTATTATCCGTACATATTCTTTCCTTTTCTCATCTACAATATAAATAATTTTCAATCACTTCATTTAAATTAATAAAGAGCAATTAATTTAAAATTGAAAAATTTTCCAACAGACCCCTGTTTATTAGAGCATGTTTAGCTATCCTTTAAAAGCGCTTTTAGAAGCACTTTAATGTAAATCGAGACAAAACTCCTTGTTCGCATCCGAATCAACTATGCCTGTTGGATGGTAATACTGTGGGCCTACTTGAGATATTTTACTAAAATTTTGTGCACAGTAAAATTTATTTTATAGACTTATTTTATAAACAATGTTAAAAAGTAATTTCTACCGTAATTCAAATATAAACTGTTTCAAATAGAATGAGGTTTATCTCACATCTTTAATAGTAACATAATTTTTTGTCTTTATAATTTCACTTGATTTGTGTTTTGATTTCTGTATTTTTAAAGTTCTATTTTTTATCCTTGAAATTTAGTCTAACTCAAACCCTTAGTGCCTATAATTTTAAAAGGACCTAAATCATCTTTAAAATTGTTGAACTGTCGCTGACGCTGTTAAATTTGCTAACTTGGCCTGAGGACTAGACTTATTAGATTGGTGACTTGACTTGGCCTGCAGTTTTCCCTGAACAGACCTCGTGCTTTTTTTTTTAAAATCCCAATCACCAATCTAATATGTCCATTCCTTGGGCTAGATTAGTAAATTTAACGGCTTCAGCAGCAGTTTAATAATTTTAACGATAATTTATATCCTTTTGAAACTATAGGGACTAAGTGTTTGAGTTAGACTCAACTTCAGGGATCAAAAACAGAACTTTGAAACTACAAGGATCAAAACACAAATCGAATGAAACTATAAGGAACAAAAGTTATGTTTACCCCTTTTTAGAATCCAAGTTACCAATTAGTTATCATGTCACGTCAGCAATTTTAACGGCGTCAGCAACATGTTAACAATTTTAATGGTGATTCATGTTATTTTGAAATTATAGGAATTAACAATTTCAGACGAACTAAACTTTAAGGATCAAAAACACAATTTTCAAACTACAGGGATCAAAACGCACATCGAGTGAAACTATGAGGACCAAAATTTGTGTTTACCCTTACCATTATAATAAAAAAATTCAAGTGTCCCTAAAATATTTTTTAAATATACTTTTCATTAAATATATATAGTGGCCTCTTTGGGTGATGAGAGAAATGAAGTAAATTAATAAGGATTGAGTGGCTTTTTGTTTGTTTGAGGCATTTTTAACATAAACGATTCCATTTCATATGAAACACCTTATATACTAATGATTTGTATGTTGATTATATATGTACGGTACTATAAACTGTATGTAGAAGTTGCATGGCAGACAGAAGACAAAATGAGCTGCATTGTTTAATCGGTTGGGGGTATGCAGCAATATAATTTGAAGTATTCTCTCATATTAGATCAAAATGTAAGGTGAAAGTAACTAAATTTCATGACTTGAAAATTTGATTAGAATTGATTAAAGATAATAAATATGTAAAACATGCCATTTTTTTTAAAAGCACCCTTATTTACAGAGATGACGGGTGGGGGATTGAATGAAAAGAATGAAAGAGAATAATAGGAAAAAGTAAGAGAGACATACTATTAATTACGTTGGGAGTATGCAGGCATTTCTCAACTTCACCATATATAAGAACATCACACCCCTTAACAACATTTAACCTAATATTTTGAATTAGAAAGATTATTATTTTCATGTGCATTTAACAATTTAAAGTATTTTATGATACATTCAATTCTAAAAACATTTTCTGTAATGCGTCCAACAACTTAATATTTTTTTGGTGTGTTCAACATCATGTCACAACAAAAAAAAAACACGCACACACACAAGGTGTTGAACAGCAAGTCATGGAAAAACACTTTAATTTGGGGGTATTAGATAAACATGACGTTATGTATGACCCTTGATTAATTACGGCATTTGAATCCATGGCAAGTCCTGGGTGATGGACTTTTATATTTTATATTAATAAGTATTAATCAAATAGGAGAATCCTAAATAAATCTACTTAAAATATACAAATTTTGATTTATGCTTACACTTTTATCAAAGCCTTAATAAGGCCTATAAACCTTATTTGATATTTTTGAATTTTGTGGTTTTACTTATATGCCATTTTCTTTTCTCTATATTTTGGCTTAAACATTTTTTTCTTTGCTATTTTTTTCAACAAGACATTTCTTCCTTATCACATGTCTTCCCTTTATTTCTTAATTTTTTTAGAAGTGTGCACACGAGATAATTCTTCTTTGTCGTAATAATTATTAAGATATTCATATAATTTGCTACTGCTTGTACATTAAAAATAATATAATAATAAAATAATAAAAATTGAATAAATAATAAATAATAATAATAATAAAATAGGAAAAAATTTAAAACAAATTAGCACTCTACAAAATCTCATTGTAAACAAATTTTTGTATAAACCTTTCATCGCAAATTTTTACAAAAATTCAAAACAAAATAAAAATTCAAAAGTTATTACTAAAAATGAAATTATCAAAAAATACTTTCAATATTGTTTAAAATTATCTAAAAAATTAGTAGTTGAGATCTTAATAATTGAATGTGGAGTAAATTTTGGCATTAGGTTAAAAAGTATTTAGGAATTTGTAATTAGAAAGTTGACACACATATCCTTTCAATTTTTGTTTTTAATAACAAAAAGATATTATGATCTTTTGAACAACATTAATAAATTTCTAATAAATTTTATTAAAAATTTGATAAAAATGTAGATTTAAATTATAATTTATGCATTTTGACTATATTTAATAACGTTAACAGGGATTCATACGCATCAAAATGTTAAAAACACGTGAATAGGGATTCGTTTTCAAAGTACAGATCATCATGGGCTATCATCTCAAAGATTCCTACTCAGACTTCCACCTCCTTGCAGTGTCCCAAAGAAAAAGTACGTCTAGTCCATTTTTAAAACATAATATATATATATAATATGCGCTCTCTCATGTTGCGCTAATATATAGCGCCGTATAATACAAATAAAAAGAATTGTCAAATTACATATTGTCACGGGCTCAGTGATTTACTTGATGTAAGCACCGTGCGGCCTAGCAAGTTCTGCCAAACTCTGGACTTGGAACCTGCTAGTAAGCCTACAAAGTTTTGACTTAGTTGTGAGAACTAAGGAAAGACTAGAGAGAGAAAACTTAGAGAGAGAAGGAGAATGAGAGAATGCTTCTCTATTGCTTGAATGGATGAATTACAAGTGATCCCCTTGGGGGTATTTATACTACTCCACCTCCTCAATGGACGGTGAAGATCTATTCGATCTAACGGCCCTTATTAGCCTTCTAGAATGTTACTTTACACTATTCCACCTAACTCCACTTACTATTCCACCTACTCCACTTACACAATGAATGGTGGAGATTTACTTGATCCAATGGCTCATATTGGCCTTCTAGAAACCTCTCAAAAATATATGTACACATGTGGAGACCGTGACAATATGTAAAAGATATCGGGTGATTCAATCTTTGGCTAACAGACACTTTAAATCCCTCCGCAGGGAAAAAATAAAGAAACAATTATTATAAAATTCAGAGAATTAATATCAGAAAAAGTTTATTGATAATTAAAAAAGTTTAATTAATAACTTAAATTACTCGTATTCATAACTTCTTAGAACCTTTCTGATATTAATTTTTTTATATAAAATTTTATAGTAATTCCCCTACATCCAATGATCCCTATTAGGTAAGCGATATATTCATTTACCTTTCTACGAGAGAAGGTGCATATGCATAACACGCTACCCTGTATCGGCTCTTACTATATATTTTTTTAAATATTAAAGAAATTAAATAAAACAACATATTTGTTATTTTTTTTAAATTATTTTCCTCAACTTAGAGATTAATATATATCTCAGAATATGTGTAATGTAAACATGTTATTTAACTTCTTTAATTT
>QFDD01012320.1:0-11487 GCA_006871305.1 Vachellia collinsii
CCACCTCCTCCTTGCCACCATCGCTGCGCTTGCTCCTCCTCCACTGAGCCATCGGCTCCACCCTTACCGCCATGGCTTGAAGCTGAACAGAACTATGGGACCTTCTCCCAACCCAGTTTTGAACCTGCCCCAGAAGTGACATTTCCAAGTCAAACTCAGGTACATCAAAAAGAGATTGTAGTGGAACCTAATCCTCTCTTTCAGACTGTGACTATTAAAAGAAGCTCATCCTATCAGCAATACATGGTTCCGGAACCTGTTTATGGCATTCCAATCACCCAAACGGCTAGAAGAGAGAGATCAGGGGGATTATTTGGGTGTGTTTTTAGCTTTGGGGCTCATTTGTTTCGCTGCTTATTCCCCTGTTTTAAAATTCGAGAAATCTGAAAACAGGTAAACATTCCCTTGTTCTATTTTCCTTTATACAGTCAGTGTTAAAGTCCTTGGCAACTCCAGAATTGGTCAATAAGGAAGAAGATGCAGCGGTGTCGGTCCTTCTTTGGATTAGTACTGTAAATGAGAATTCTACTTAGAGACAACTTCCCATACAAATACAGTTTCGTTATTTCCTTTCCAGATAATAAAGCTTGGTTCTCCAAATAGTGTGTATTTGCATGAATTTTGACTCATGAACCATACATTGCTATAGAAATGATTGAAAACAGATTTGGGACGGACTGCAATTGTACTGTGCAAACAACAATATATGCTCTCCCCTATAATCTGAAGTTCAAATACAGGAGATCTAGTTCCTTGAATTATATTCCTTTTATTTAGTAACATTTTAAACCCCATCCTGACAAATCATGCTTCTGGTGATGACACCTTATCAATCGCTAATCTCCACACTACTCAAAAACTGCAAGTTATAGGCCACATAAGGGACAGAAATAGATGAATATAATCCTTAACGATTCCAGACACTGGGGATAATTCTGATAAAGATGCAAAAGGAAAATGAGACCAAACCATCTTCAACCATAAGCATGATCAAAAGAATAAACTTAAATAGAATCAAGAGCAAGAATCATCTGATGGATGGCAAACCTAGCAGCAGTCATAGTAGCAAAAAGTTCTCCCCAAGAGAATTCAGCGCCTGAAAGAGCAGGAAACCTCCCTTGAATCCAGAGCCAATCCTCAAACCCCCTAAGCCAAAGCGACAAAATAATTCCCCTCAGCTTCTCCCATTCCTTCTTCAATTCAACGATCTCGACGATGGTGACAATAAGAATCTGGTTTTCCACAAACGTGTGCAGTTCAAATCCAGTGATCTTACCATTCTCGTCGAGTACATCAATCCTCTGGCATCGGAAGACCCGTTCTAATCGCTACCAACAATTAACAACAATCGGATGCAGAAACTTTCGAAGAGGAATCAACCTATCACAACTTGACCAAACAACCCAGTCCACCTAACCACACATTCCGGTGAGACATTAAAAATTACGAACAAGGAAATTGATAATTTCAATTCCAATTAGGAAAAGACGTTGAACTAAGAATTGGGTAGGGGCCGCGCGAACGCAGGCCCCCTCTGCCACAAATTATGACGTAGGCTCTCCTACTTGAGGAGACCTTAGGGTGACACCCCTCCCAAGTGCAATGGAGGTCATCAACCTAGGCCATGGGCCTTGCTGACCACCCATCGACCCCGTCCAGGTAAGTATGTTGTAATCGTTGCCCTCCCTTTGCTTTTATAGCCGCCGCCTCCTAATACTGCTTCTCACCTACCCGATGTGGGCTTTCTGCTGTACTGCATCTACATGACGTGCATTCTAATTCTTCCCACGCACAAGCTCACATTTAGCCTTACAAATAGCTAATCATACACCACGTTTTTGCTAGTTTTTTTACGCCCTTGGATTGATTATATGGTTTGATGACATCCTCAAGGCTCATAGAGAGGCGTGGACATGGGGTTAAAGCTTCAAAAGAGAGGTGTTTTTTTGCCATCCTTGCTCTCATGAGCCCATGAAGATAAAAGGCAACTATAGAGTATATGCGAGTGTGGTCTAATTTGGAGGGGACCGGGGAGTCACGAAAGCTTGCAATATTCTCTTCTGCAGTTATATCAACTTTAAGTATTGGACTTTAAAGAAATAATAACAAAAAGCATACTCTGTTGGCGCAAAAAAAAAAAAAAAACAAAAACAAAAACAAAAAGCATACTCACTTAAAAAGTAATGAATCACCTCGATGATACTTAAGTTTATACTTTCTTTTAAAAAAAAATTTTTGTATATATATAAGCATGTGACTTAGGAGAGGATCAAAGTTGAAGAATCAATTTAGAGAATCAAATGCTTTCGGTGAATATTTGATAAAAAGAAAATCAGAATCTTCACTATTTAACACAAAAGGATAAACAAATATCCATAACAAATCACTAACAATTTTTTACTTCAAGTGAATTTTTGAAAATTTGTAATGTTAGCACATTGAATCTTATATGTCTATAAATAGACAGTCCGAATCCAGTATTAGACATTCGAAAATTCAGAAGAGACTTAGAGAGAGATTTCCCATTGATTGCAATTTGTATTTATGCTTTTATTTGCATTTGATTGGAACATGGTCTCCATTCAAGTAAGGCAACCTTTTGTACCTAACCATGCTATCTTTCTAGATCTCATAAAATAATCAAGGGATAGAGTTTCTTCTCACTAACGCACTTTTTTAGGTTATCTTATCATTTACCTAACGATCCTATCAGCAAATATATGGTTCCAGAACCTGTTTGTGGCATTCCAATTACTCGAACCGCTGAGAGATCAAGGGATCATTTGGGTGTGTTTTTGGCTTTGGAGCTCACGTATTTCTCTGCTTATTCCCCTGTCTTCACATTTGTGAAGAAGTCTGAAGTGGGTACACATACGTGCACTTGCTAGCAGCACAAGCACATCTTTCTCCCCCTTGTTCTATGATCTTCCACTGTAGAGCTCAAGTCCTTAGCGACTCTCAGATTTGTGAAACAATGTAGAAGATGAAGCAGCAGTTTTGATCCTTCTTCTGTGTATAAGTACTGTAAATAGGAATACTACTCAGAGAGAAGTTACTTGAAATCCAACTAATAAGCATGGTTCTGGTACAAAGTGTATATGAATGACTTTGGAAATAGAAAAGGTTGCATATTTCTTTTGAACTATACATGCTCCCTCTATGTTCTGAAGTATAAATAGAGAACATCTAATTGCTGCAATTATGTTCCTATATTAGCATTAGTAAAATTGTAAGCCAAGTAAAAAATTTTAGCATCTTGACATATTTTTTGTTCCTTTCTCCTTTTGATAGATAAGGAAAAGCTAACAAGTCTTTCTCCCCAGCTGTGGATCATAGGCCTTTCATGTGTGCGCGCAATGTAAGAATTAGTGTGTACACTCAGTTTGCAAATACAGGCCACGGAATGGAAAGGAATAGAATACATTGTCTTATCCGCAATTGCAGAAAAAGGGGATAAATTTGGGAGTTGATATTCCATGAGAACAATGCTGATAAGAAACAAAGGAAAAACAAAGACCAAACCAGCAACCGCATGAATGATCAATGTCATAATCTTAATGGGAATAAAGAGTGAACAATAACCGTCTGTTCCAAGTCAACCGAACGGCACTCGTAACAGCCAAAAGGACAAGAATAAATAAACCATCATAGTCAAGTACACAATTTTTTTTTTTTGGGGGCTAAACAAGTCAAGCTTTATTAATATCAAAACAAATCTTTCACAAACACCAGTAATCGAAGCCAAAAAAGAAAAAAGAAAAGAAAGCACTCAAAATCCTATCAGTACAACATACGCATACAACTCACAAACAATAAACATAATAAACCACATTGTAAACTAACACCACAAGACTAACAGGGACTAATTAATTAACAGCACTTTTGACTCATACATTTATCTCAACCCACCCCACATCATTCTTCATATCAGATCCACCCACTTACTCTGCAGCAACCCCTTCTATCTTAGCATCACAAGCCAGAATCCGAGCCAAAGGTGGTGATGGTGTCTTCCACCTACCCAACCAGGCGCAACTCCTTTCTACGAGCCACAGCAATCCAATATGCTGCGTTGTTTGCCTCTCTAGACACAGCAATTTCAAAACCTCCCGGCTTTGCTAAGGTTTCAATGACTTCCTGCAGTTCCCATCTTCCCCTCCAATCAGCCCCTTCAACAAATTTTTTTCCTACAAAACCAATAAACTTCCGAGCAATCAACCTCAAGTTCACAGCTTTGGAGATGCCAACTTCCTTTAGCAGACAATAAGTCCTTGCTAGAGCAAATACCTCAGCTGCAGTAGCAGACGCAGCTTCAATTCTATCACCAAATCCCCACAGATATGAACCTTCATTATTTCTACACCTTCACAATTCACCTTCACCCAACCTTCATTAGGAGCCTTCCACTCTTTCCTACATGCCTCATTTTCCTTCACACCTTTATTCTCCACATACCATCCTTTTGCCCTCTAGAATTCTGACACTGCTCTTTCAGCTGAATCTATCAGTCTTTCTGGTTGAGGATCTCTATAGTCAAAGACCATAGCGTTTCTCTTTGCAAATCAGCTATTTGTCACATAAGCCAACTGATAATAATCATAAAAAATTTTATCCTTCTCAAAACACTATCCAAAGCTGCTCACATCCTCCTCCTCAAATCTGAGAGCTAGTTTACTTCCAAACCATACACACCTTGTGCAAGGTCCAACTCTGACTGCATGTGTTCCCTCCGATGAGGCCGTCTTTCATTTGGTTAAAATCAGTGGGTTACACATCACCTACCAGAAATAACATTCCCTTCATCACAATCCGCTGCTTTCTTTGTTTTCACAGCCTCCTTTCTAAATCATTCAATAACTAACTTGTATGTTTTTACAACCTCCATATTTATACTAAATTGAAAAGAAAGGTAAATGGATTTACCACCCAAATTCTGGAAATCAAACATTCGAGTATCTTTTTCCTGGTAAACAATATTCAAGGATCTTATTATCCGTGACGTGAGTTCCACCCAAAGAGAATCCAGTGCCTTTCTTCGTTCCAATCTTTAGTTAGGATCCATGAGAGAGCAGGATCACTCTGAATCCAGGTCCAATCTTCCATTCCTCCAGTTCACCCACGACCCATCTCGTCGTTGAGAACCAGTGTTCCAACAGCATTTGCAGTTCACATCAAGAGATCTACTTCACACAAGCATCATGATTACAAAGGTCAAAACACAACAACAACCAGAGTCATATAAAGAATCAGAGCCACATCATCACAGATAAACAATTAACTATGTCTTGTAGGGGCCGCGCGAACGCAGGCCCCCTCTGCCACAAATTATGACGTAGGCTCTCCTACTTGAGGAGACCTTAGGGTGACACCCCTCCCAAGTGCAATGGAGGTCGTAAACCTAGGACATGAGCCTTCATGATCGCCCATCGACCCCGTCCAGGTAAGTATGTTGTAATCGTTCCCATCCCTTTGCTTTTATATCCCAGCTTCACCCATTCTCCCTCTTGCTTCCCCGATGTGGGACTTCTAATGGGTTAGTACTATGCCGCCTTCTTCCCACGCCCTGGTCTACTTTTCTGCCATATCTTTTCTACTTTTCTTGTCTATCGAGTTACTTGTCCTGTTCGATGACGACATCTTCAAGACCCATAAAGAAGAGTATACATGGACTACAGCTCCAAAAGAGACGTGTCCTTTTTGGCTAAAAAAAAACAAGAGGTGTATAGAGGTGTTCTTCACTTTATCCTTGGCGACTTCAACCCATGGGGGTAACAAGCAGCTACATAGTGCAGAGTTTTTCTTAGTCATCTGATTAGGGACTTTAATCATCTTCAAAGGAAAAGCTCATCTTCAAACCACTTTTTGAGATAGAGAAGGGTTCTTCAATTTGAGGATAAAGCTGTTCAACTTAACCTGTCTTCAAGTAACAGAAGATGGAGTTATAATGGAAGTGATCGGTATTGCGTGGAGTAACACATTGAAGCAAGCAAATTCTGAGTTCTTGGTTCATGTATGTAAATAAGCATACCTCAATGCTCATTTTTTACGGCAACGGGTAGTTTTGTTAGTAGTAGAACAGGCTAACATTACTTAATTTTAAAACTTTTGTAACAACATCACTCTTAAGAGAAAATTTCCAACACAAATTTACAGCTAAACATTTGGGGGAAAAATATGATGGGATATAGAATATTGGGTTATTATTTCATTATAAATAAATATTTAGTTTTAATGTTGATTGATTGTCATTTTTTATCATTTGCATTTAATTTTAAATTTTTAGAATGTTCTGTCACTAATTTCTAGAGTTGGGTTGATGCTTATAAATAACACTTCAACTCATTTATTTTGTACGTTTGATTATTTAAATACTATTGAGTTTCTTTCCTTTTAATTCCATTCTCCCTTTATTTATCTAGTTTCTCCCTCCCGTTTGTTGTCCTCCCTTCTCTCTAATCCATCTCTCTTTCTCATCTCTTCCTCTCTCTTATCCTTCTCTATCCTGCATCAATTGATATCAGAGTCAGGTTCCATTGGAAACTCATATGATTAATGTTCGTGATGACATTAACCTTGAGATCATAAATCCAATTGAAGCGCTACCCTCAACTCATGTGGATCCCCTTCATACCACTAAAGCGACCATGCTTGCACTTGTCCACAAGAGCCACCACTAGAAAATATTGTGCCTCAGATGAGTGAAGATTTTGATCATGTTGCCATTAGTAATCCGAATTCTTGGATCAAAGATGAAGTTGTTCAAGCTACACAGGTACAAGTGGCATTTCCTCAAACTGTGGAAAACAAGGATCGACTTAATCATGTTACACCTCCATTTCATCTGAAAGCTACATCCCTTAAGGTTAATCCACAGTTTATCAGGATATTATCTAAGATCCAACTGTTCATTCTTGCTATGACCTTCTCTTTTGCTATTTTACTTGTTGGAAAGGTTTTTCTGATCTTCAAAACCATCAAACTGCCAGTTATAATTCTCTCTTTTGCTATCTCACTTTCTGGAAAGGATTTCTAAATGGAAGTCCCAACCTCCCCTTCCCAATTCTATACTTTTTTTAACTTATCAGGAGCCGAATTCTTAAGTACGGGAGAAATGATGGGATATAGAATAATGATTGATTAAAATTTTCATATATTTAGGTATTTTTCATTATAAGGGAATATTTAGATTTAATATTGATTGATTGTCATCTTTTATCATCTGCATTTAATTTTAAATTTCTAGAATGTTTTATCATTAATTTCTAAAATTAGGTTAAAGCTTATAAATAATATCTCAACTCATTTGCTTTATGTTTGATGATTTAAATAATATTAACTTTTACTTCCCTAAATTCCCTTCTCCCTTTATTTATGTAGTTTCTTACTCCCAGTTATTGTCCTCCCTTGCCCCTCTTTTCTCCCTTTTCCTTTGTCCCTTCTCTGTCCTGCATCAAAATAGCTTCTCCAAATTGCACTAGGAGAGATCATTGCAGGTCCTTCATGAAAATTTGCAGTTTTCTGTTTTGTAACTATATCAAGTTGAAGGTTAAACCAATGGAGAACATCATCTGAGTATTCCAAAAAAAAAAGGGAAAAAACGCAAGGCAAGGGGGGGCACTGCGCCACCAACTATTGATTGATAAATGGTAATCAATTTAAGCTTATATCATATTCTTTTATTTTCATCTGTTAATATATTTTTTTGGATAACTCAACTGTTCATATTTTGGCACAAGTACTTTGTAACTTGAGATATGGTCCCAAAAAAAAAAGGGAAATTTGTGAGATGCACAAAGAGTTCAGACAAATATAGGGAAAATATTAAATAAGTTGGCGTAATTATTGCTTTCTTAGATTTCTATATTTATAATACAATAATGGTCATACCCTAAATGAGTCCTAAAGGAAGGGATCACAAGATAGATTAATCCTTACTCTAATACATATTGATTATTCTCTAACAAGTTAATTTATTTTTACCTTACCATGCTTCATGTGGGTATATATCATGCATAGTTCCCTATTTGAATTTAAGTTTAAAGAATTATTAAAGAGAGGCATTGGAATAAAAGAAATAATACAAAAGGGCACACTCAGACTCAGTCAATAAAGAATTAAAGTTTAAAATAAATAAAAATGTTGTTGATAAATACCCATACCTTCCCTTGGTTTTTTCGCCAACTTGCAGCGGAGGCATGGAGGGCATGGTTTCTCTCGTATCCATTATGGATTGTGGACGTCATCTTTAGTCCTTCTCATGTGTATTTTTTAAAATTAGAAGTCATTGATCATAAAATTGATCCTTTCGTACTGTGTATTTTTTTTCCTTTCGGTTCCTTTTCATATAAATTAGAAAAAGAAAAAAGTTGCAAATAAAAACAGCACGAAAGAGGGAAAATTGCACAGTATTTTTGTCTCTAATGTCACAATTTCAGTCAAATTATTGTTGGACTTGGACCTCATTAAAGGGGCCATATCTCTCTTTAAATTTTAAATATTGGTTGGTTAGTTAAGTCATGAAGGGTTAACTTATTAAGTGTTGGAAAATTGGGCTAGTCCACCCTTGGTGGATTAGGCCCAACCCATTGTATTGGATAGAAAGTACAATTGCTAAAAGACTGGGGTTAGTAAAAGTAAAATTCCCCAAATGCAATTAAATATTATGCAAATGAATAGGAGGGAACGGTTTTGGAAACTGTAAGACGTGTTTTTTGAATTTTAAATCAAAAAACAAAACTGTCATTCCTTAATAAATTAAAAAGAGAGAGAAGGCAGCAGAGTATGTGAAGAGCACGGTTTCCATTTTCTTTATACAGACAGAAAACTTCCTCTGGGTTCCTTTGTTTTTCCTAAGTCTTTCTCCTTCTCCTGTGTCACTGCTGTGAGACACAACCAAGTCCAGTGTGTGTGATACGGTTCGTGTGGGTACCGTGAACAACCAATCGGGTCTCCAGGTATGTTCTAAACCTTCAGTGGTATCAGAGCTTCATTAAATGTTTCTGTGGCTGTGAAATTTTATACATTTGGGCTGTTGTATGCGTGTATGCGTTAATGTTTCTGTGTTGTGAAATTGTATTTATTCTGTTTATTGCTCTCTGATGAAAAGACATATCTTAAGGTATGAATTTGACCCAAAAACCATTTATAAAAGGAATATTCGCCGGAAAACCATGATTTGAGATGCAAACAGAAAGCAAAGTTGAGGTTTTTTGCGAAATGGGTTATTTCATAATGTAAGATTTAGGCTTAGATAAATATCTCATTGCGTAGAGCACGAAAAAACGACACCAAGAACGCTAAAAACGGACGTCGGACGGCGGAGAAACGAAGGAGAGAAGGTTCGGGTCTGACGGACCCGACCCGCTGCTCCAACCGGGTCTGGAGCGACCCGGCTGGAGGAAGACGACGACCGTACAGTGTCGAAACGACGTCATTCAGCGTTTAATTAAAAAAAAAAATTTACATGCGGTTGGGCTATGAGGCCCAAACGAAAAAAAAGGGGGAATTTTGAATTTGGGCTCGGTGGCCCAAATTACAGAATTTCAATAAAAAAAGGGGGGATCGGGTCAGCCCAACCCGATCCAAACAAACTGGGCTGGATCGGGTTAGCCCAACCCGAGCCAATTTTTTTTTTTTTTTTTTTAAAAAAGGGCAGCGTAATTTAAAAAAAAAAATTAATTTAATGTGCCACGTGGCGCGTTAGACCACGTGGCAAGTTAGAAGTGAATTCTGACAGGTCCACTAAAAGGCTCCTGGCGCGTGGAGACCACCGGGATGGCGCGTGAGGCAATCGTCTTCCTCCTTGGCGGCGCGTGTATTACACGCGCCGTCACCGAGAGTGGGATTTGAATGAATTTTTCATTTTTAAGTGATTTTTCCTTCTCGGGGCGCGTGTGTGGTCCAAATGAGCTGCGGTTTGTTTCTAAAATTTTGTAAATTCGAGATCTTGAGTTTGGTATATCATTTGCCTATTTTTAATGGCAAATTAGATCTATTTTAATGAAGATTTCAGTGCACTTTGAAGATTATTTGAGTAATTAAATAATAATTTAAGTTATTTAATTTTATTAGGTTACAAAGATGTCAAATTCTTCAAAGAGCATTGGAACGTATGAGTACGGATCTGTGATTTATGAATACTTGAATGATCACATTCAAGTAGATAAACCTGAAGCTGATTCAGAACAGGATCCTGAAGATGAAGTCTTCTTTGAGGAAGAGGATCCTGAAGAATTAATTGAAGAAAATCTCGAACAAAATCCTTTGGAAGCTCAAGTGGAACCTCAAGTGGTTTACACTGACTCTGGACCTAAAAGTGAAATCCCTGATATGGACGAAGAAGTAAATCAACCATTAACTTCTAAATTAGCCAAAGCCATAGCGTGGCGCGATGCAATCAAATTAAGAAATGTGAAGCAAATAAATGGCGTGATTGCAAAGTATGCTGAATGTGTCAGTGATATGGAAAGCGCTGAGTTCTACGCTAATGTGATGATGGAATATAGAAAAGCAGTCATGGCTTTAGGCAAAGGAAAATATAAATTAACAACTCTTTAGGTGTGGGCAGTAGATATGGCAACTCAGTTTATGCTAAAAACACCCAAACTTAGAAAATTGAGGAAAACCATAATAACTTATTGTTCCAATGTTTAGCTAAAGTAATAGGTTTCCTTTGTAATTGTTGATGATGTTATGTATTGATATTTTATATATATAAATGATGTATGTGTTATGCATTCAATGAAGTTAGCATTCCTTTTGATAAGTGGGAGCTTTTAGAAATGAGAATTCTAAAAGCAAAATCATTGAATTTTTTAAAATATACTTATAAAAAATCCTTGGAAAGAAATAATGATATTGCTAGTAATCATGAGATGGGAGATACAAACGTTTACTCCTGATCGTGGAAACAGTAATACTATTAATTTCCGACCAAGGATAGTGTAAGTATAGGACATTGCATAAAAGATAAGTAGGTTATATGATATCTAATAAACATTGTTCGGTTCTCACGTAGAGAATAAAGTTTAATGTGGCACAACTTTGTCACAGAGCTTAGAATGGCCACGAAAAACATAATTGCTGAGCTGAACAAAGGTGACAAACTGAATGGCGATAACTGGGACATTTGGCATCGAAAGGTGCAATACATATTAGAGGAACAGGAAGCTGTAGAGCCTCTAACTACTGTCCTACTGGAACCTGAAGCTGGGAATACGTCCCAGCACAGGAGGGACCATGAGGCTTATCAGGCCTGGAAGAAAAAGAACAGCATTGCAAGGATCACACTGCTTAGCACTATGGCAGATGATCTCATGTGTGAGTATGAGAAGCAAAAGAATGCTCAAGCCATATGGGTCTCGTTGAAAGAAAGGTATGGTGGCATATCCACCACTAAGCTGAGAAGGTTGACAATTAAGTTTGATACCTATAAGCTTAGACCCAACACGCCCATGAAACAACATCTGAGAGATATGGCTAGCATGA
>QFDD01012322.1:0-10452 GCA_006871305.1 Vachellia collinsii
TCACGTGAACCTCTCGAGACCGGTCTAAACGCTGAAAAGATTAATTATTTATTTATTATTCTTTAACAAATTAATTTACTAAGTTAATTACAATAAATTGATAAATATTAGGAGGAGTACTCTATGGTTTGTTTTCATGCGTCATGTCGTTCAAGGAAATACTATCCAGTATTCCACTTTCAAGTTCACGTGATTACTCTGCCAAATATTTGCACTATGTAAGACCCCATTCTCTAATAAATTATTATTGGTACATGTTACAGTAAATAAATATATATATTATTATTATTGGTACGAAATGAAAATAGGATTGAAAGGTTAAATTCACGTGCAACCTTAGCGCGTGAAAAACGATACTCACATTAGTGCTTTCTAAATGTTTATTTAAACTATCACTTTGAGAACAGTTGCTTATTTGTCAACACTCCAAAATCACTTTCACAGAAATTGAGATAAAACTTTTCTCACATACTTACCTTGGATTGCGTACAATCACTTTTCAAAAGGCAATCCAAACAAGCTCTAAATCATAGCTTGAATTAGCTTTTGAAAAGTGATTGTACGTAATCCGAAGTAAGCATGTGAGAGAAGTTTTGTCTCGATCTGTATGAAAGTGATTCTGAAACCAGACAAATAAGCCTAATGAACTAGCATCCTGACCGATTCATTGGTTGATCCAGGTAAGCCGATCAACAAACCAGTTTCCTAACCAATTCAATGGTGGATTTGGATGGGTTGACAAGTGAATTGTTACCTTAATTAAAAAAAATGGAGGGGTTGAAGTCTTGTCTTTGGACAGAGCTGCGAGTGGGATGATAGTAAAAGGGGACAGAGGCTAAACAGTCATGACTGTGCAATTGATGTATGATCCAGCAGGAGCCACTTGTTCCCCCACAACCACTATATGCATCATTTATAATCCTCCTCACTTATAAATGCAAACCCATAACTAACACCATCACTTTTCCCAATACTAATAAATACATAAGGATTTTTTTTTATATTATTTTATGGTTTATAATTTTATCTCCTAAAACTTAATCCTTTTTTTTGTAACTCACCGAAAAAGGGATTACTTCAATGATTGTTTTACCAGAGGGGCACACACACACATATATATATATATATTTGCTATCATATATATCTAGGAGAATGAAAATAAATGAATTCCCAAAATTTTCCTTAATTTTTTATGAATTTATAGTAATAACAAGTTAGGTATAATTTTTTTTTTTTATGTTTGGGGTTTTTTTGTTTCTATCATCTTATATGCATTTTCATTCATATGCTATTTTTATCTGGCCAAATAAGTTGTTAGAAAATGGCATAAAGCATTGTTGGGCATTTTACAATCAATAATTCAACAACAAATTTTCTAGTTGTTCTTGTTGCTAAAAACCCTAGAACGGTGGACTAAGACAGCTGTTAAAGCCAAAAAAGAAAAAAAGAAAAAGAAAAAGAAAATGCATTAAAACAAAATTTCTAGATCATCTAGCCTCTTTTTTAAAAAAGAAAAAAAGGAGGGAATTAAAACAAAATGTATTATTCTAAAATAAAGTTCACTAAACCGAAGCCCTGTTTAGTAGTAAAAATCAAAAGTCTTTGGAAATGAAAAAATAAATGATGAAAGAGAACCTTGTTCTGTATGGTTTATAATGAAATAAAAACATATTTCCAAATGGCATTTGGTAAGATAAATATGATGAAAAAAAAGGGGAAATTACTATAAAGTCCCCTGCAAGAGAATTAATATCAAAAAGGTTCCAAGAAGTCGTCAATGCGAGTTACTTGAATTGTCAATATAGCTGCTTGAGTTGTCAATGGTGGGAACATGAAAGAAGGAGAGTGACAAAAATACCCATGTCATCAAAATGAAGAAACCAACAAGAGTTATATATATATTAGACAAAACTTATGCCAAATATGATTATCTCGTGTTCTATATTTTTTCTCTACATTGGCATTTAGGGTTAAACGCTAATGGGAAAAAAATAATACAAGTGGCATATTTGTTTCAAGAAATCTCAGGTAAATTTTTTTCTTTATATTTTGATACTTCATTGACCTATTGGATGTTAAAGCAAATGGAAACTTATATTCTCATAGCACTCCTTTATTGATGGCGAAGTGTGAAGCATGCCAAGCAAGCTTTAAAATGGGATTACTTTTCCATTTCCTTTTCACATGAGCAGCCAAACAGGCTTAGATGAGAAGTGAGGGAAGGGAAAGGAGAAGAGACGTATAGAGTTAGAGAAATAGAAAGAAGGATTTGATGGATTACTTGGCGGAAGGAGAAAGGAAAAGAGGGGGAAAGTGTGCTTTGTTTTAAAAGAATAAACAAGAAGCAATATTATGAGATTTTTTTTTTATTTCTGGTGTACCTTCCATATCCATTTAATTAATTAAGATTTAAGAAAATTAAAAAATAGAAAAAAAAAATGCATGCCTACATTGCATCTACACTCCTCTCCCACTAACATTTCCATCATTGCCAACACCAAACCCTCTTATTCCCACAAAAATTCCTAATTAATTTCTACCTTCAATCCTTATATTTCATTTCAGACACACATTATTGTTAGATTTAATTGGAGTAACTAATTCGTATACATTTTTTGCATTCATATGAATTCGAAATCACATGCTTAAGTTGTAAAACCTTTTTTTTATTAGGATGAGCCTTTGTTTTTTGGCTATATCAATTCATTTTTACATTACTTGGATTGCAGTTTGCAGATTGAGGATAATTCTCAATCTCGTCTCACATTCATCCATTAATTGTTTTTTAAAAACCGATGAACTAAAAATTTTATTTCATAAATTATTAAACTTATTTCATAACTTCATGGGAACTTTTGTCATGAAAAATTTATGTCCGGCCCATATATTAAAACTTGATAAGATTTCCCTTAAATCATAATTACTTTACCCACATGATTTGATAATATAAAAATTTTTTATCCACAGGCCAAAGTTTGAGTATTTGAGTGACTTCCATGGAAAAGCAGAGAGAGGGAATGGCTTATATGCACATTAGGACAAAAATAAAATAAAATTGACGAGAGATCTATTGATGAATTAATCTCTTTTAGGTGCTCAAATATATAATTATGTTATTTATTATATATAAATATTTTTATGTTGTGCATACATGGGGACGTGACCAGAGGATTTGCAGAGAGAATGTTTGGTGTTGGAGGAACCCATAAGATTTAAAAAATGCACCCAAAAAAGTGAAAGTGGATAAGATTTGCTTTCCGTCGAAGGAATATTTATAATTGAGATTTGAGAAGCTTCATATTATTATTTATTAGACAATAAATCCAAATATTTTGATTCTACAAAATTATTGAAACATAATTAATGATGTAAACATCGTCCACATATGCAAACATGCATGTTGGTGTTGGGTGTACTGCTTGATCACTTACGTTACGTGCCCACAAATTCTTCATTTATATCACTTAATATAATTATATAAATTATAATAGATTTAATAATTAAGGAAAAATTATCTTTATTATGAACTCTCCATATATTAGTGGTTTTGGAACAAGCAATCCATACGCTTAATTTAATCCGTCATAACAAATGTGCTGTATTGGATTTTGAAGCATGTTATATGGGGATTTCTTTTTTTATATATTTATATAGTATTTAAGTTCATTTATAAAATTTGGACCCCAACATTATTTTAGGGAAATTGAGTCTCTTTCATTCAACCCAATTATTGTTAATTACGTACGGGAAAGTGATTATTTTTGCATTAATTTTAATGGTCTTTTTATGAGTAAGAGTTTAAAAAAAAAAAAAATTAAGGGCCCAGTGGGAAATTAATATAAAATAAGAAGTTTAAAGTTTTAAAAATAAATGTTTGAGTTGGGAACTTTAAAATTTTAGTTGTAAACATACCCTTATCCTGCAATAATTTTCTTATAGGATTCTTAATTGTCAATATATCCTTTAAAGTTTTGCATAGTTGGAACATAATGAATCACCAAAATTAGGGTATGTCTTAATAACTGAAATCGTATTTATAAAAATATTTCCAAATCGTCTACTAACAATATCTTTACTTCAATAATAATAAGATTTAAACCCACTTTTTTGCAGGTTATGAATGGGCCTATGATCAATTAAACTAATCTTTATGCGCGATATGAGTGATATTTTTTCAAGTGATTAATCAATAGATGAAGAAAATTATTCCAGAACCAGGACCATTAACTCTCAATATATCTAGATATCTAATAATGGAACAAGTGTCGTCATGAAATATGACATTAGTGACTGAGTTTGGTAGAATTTTGGATTTTGTAAAGTTGATGCCAAAACATTATGACTTCCACGGAAGAAATTTAAATTAAGATTGGATCATAATTTGAGCTATGAGATAATTTTGAAAATTTTTCTTTAGTGAGGTCATGTTACAATGGACTCATTAATACTTAAATCTAAATATTATATATCTTTAATATAATGATCGACTGATTTTCCTTTTAGATATTGAATAAATTAAATACTTTAAATATTTTTATTTATCATTCATCTTTAAATTAATTTCCTTAAATTATAAATTGATAAGTAATTCAATGACACACATAATTAAATTGCATTTATAAAAAGAAGTCAACTGACTCTTATACCAAAAATTGAAGACAATGAGTATTAACTAATGACATTTAAAGAAAACTCTAACAAATTATTGTGCTTATTAAAAAAATAGCACTTAAGTTATATATATATGAAGACAGACGGTGCATGCACTGAGTAATCTATGCGATAAACTGCAAAAGGAAGAACTTTTACTTTTAGTTGCTTTGATAATGACAAAAGAGAGAATAGTGCTGATGATGTTCTTTATTATTTATATAAACAGAAATTGAAAATGATGCTTCCCTCGCCAGTGGGCAATTTCAAGAATCCTAGAGTATATACAATAATAAATCGCCTAATTTGTTAGGTGAAAATTGGCTTAATTAATTACCACCATTAATTCCTTTCACAAGTTTTGGGGTTCCCTTTTTTTTCAATTCTTTAATTATAATCATGGGATTGTGAGGTAGGAGATTAATAAAGGTCCTTGCTTTCCTTTTCTTTTTCTTTCTTTCTAAAATTTCGTTTTCAGTATTAAAATCAAGATATAATTTTTTTATAACCTCAATCGATTTATTTTCCAATTTTTTCATTAAAGGATTTTTAATGTTTATCACCTGATAACGTTAAAGTTTTTTAAATTTAAATTGTTTGAAATAATTAGGAAAATAAAACTAAGTATGTTTTGAAGGCGAAATGTCTGTCTTGTTTATGGGACAAGCAATTATCAATGACTGTTTTGCAAGTGGGAAACTTGTTTCTCAATCATATCTCAGAGCCACATGAAAATGTCGTTGATGTGTTTTAAAAAAAAAATTAATTTTTCACTTTCTTAATCAGATTTCATATTTTAAATGTGAATTTTAAAATATTTCATCAAGTCGAAAAAATAAAGTAGAATTCATAAAAAGAAGTGACTTTTTTAAAGTTTTTACGCTATTCTATATATATATATATATTTTTTATATATATTATACATAGATATAGATAGTTGAGAAATAAATAAAAAAAATGTTTGCTTCTCAGTAAGTAAACATATATAAATAAATGTTAAAACAAAACTTTATTGAACTTATAGAGTATACTATCAGTTTTTTTTTTCCAAAAAAATAGTCGTAAATTTATGTGAGTTATTTCCTATATGGGACCATGCAAGTGAATCAAAAGTCAATGGTGCAATAAGAAACAGATGTATTCTGTCTTCCACTACTAATCTTTTTGTTTTTTTTGGACTAACCTTTGGTTGTTGTATCAACTTCAATGGGGTCCTATTTTTTTTTTTACAGGTATCGCTATCATCTTACTTGACTTAACTCTTGCATAAAATATTATTGGATTCGTGGATATATTTTTTTAATATTTAAATTTTGATTTATCGATGGATTATCTCATTTAATTATATCAAATCTCTAATGTAGTCACAAATTTTAGTTTCAGACTTTTTTTGTGTGGATTTCTCATTCAGTTATTTCACAGCAGTCCATCTTTCAGGTACATTAATGGTCATCTTTTTATAGACTTTGATTTTAAAGCTTCATATAATAACTAAAGCAATATTTCTATCCATGAGTGTTGGGTCCAACAGAAGGCATTGATATTTTATAATGTGATGAACTTAATTTCGAATCTCTGTTAAGAGATATACCTACATTCAGTATCAGATAGTGCATTAAATATGATTATCTTCTATAGAAAAATACATATACTTAAAAAATATTTCTTCATTTTTTATTATATCAACGTATCTTATTGTATATGTTCCAGAATTCAGACTTATCATCTTGGCATGAGATTTAATAATCAAAATTCAATAATATCATTGTTTTTATAATAATATATAATACGATAAAATATTTTTTTTTTTTTCAAAATTGAACTTACGAAAAATTCACGATATTGTTATATTTGTATGTAAATTGAATCATCAATAACAGAGTCATGTTATGAGACATATACTGACACTAAGATATCAAAGTTATGTGTGGGGCCTACTTTAATCTCTTTACTCGTAGTAACATGTCCATCCTAATTTTTTTTCCCTCTTCTTTATGTCTTATTATATGCAATTATGTTGAGATTAGAACAAAAAAAAAAAAAAAAAAGGTGAATCGTTACATTATGTTCAACTCGGATTAAGGCTGATACGAATTTTAATCAAGGAATCAATCTCTAATCTTATCCATTTACACTTGTCTAAAATAGTACTTTTACACTGCGTAAAGTGAATATGTAAAAATAATTTGTCATTAAAATTTCTGTTATTATCAATCACATGTCCTTTCTAGGGACATTGACCAAAGTTACCTATTATTCTTTTTTCTTTTCTTTTTTTTAAATGATATTGTCATTTCCATTATAGTAGAACGATTAATATTATATACACACGTTACCAACTTTGTAACGTAGTGGTATTGAAACTTGTTGCCAAGTTGATGCCATCTGTAACCTCATGTTTTTATAATCCGTTATTTTTAAATTAAAAAAAACACATTACATATACATATATTGTGAAAAATTAATAAATACACCATATTTTAGAAAAAAAATTTAATTATCTATTACATATTGTGGTAAAGCATGCATGCAATCATCCATATACACGTATATTCTAACATATATATTTAATTCTTTAAATTTTCATCAAATTTCAGTTTGGTCCCTTAAATTTAAAAAATCCACTTTTAGTCCTTTAATACCGTTATATTCAATCATTATTATACAATTAAATGATGTTAAAAAATACATAAATATTGATTATTTAATACATTTATTTTTATATTTTAAAATTTAACTATATTTTATAAGAATTTAATAATACAATCGTCATATAAATTCATTGAGTCACCGTTTTCTGTTAAGTGAAACTAACAATGTTAATAATAAAAGATTAAATATGCAGTTTTTAAATTTACGAAACCGAACTAAAATTTAATGTAAACTTAAAAAATCAAACATATACTTCAGCCTATATATAATTATAAGTGCTGATTTTTTTAATGAAAAAACTACAATGACATTTAATTAAGTTGAACATAAATCCAGAGAACAATGAATGCGTTTTGCCAAAAGAAAAAAACAGTGTCAATTACTAATATAAAAAAAACACGTTTATTGCATTGTATGGTATGAAATATAAAATATATTAGATACTATAAAGTTGAATGATGTAATTTGTTTATAAAATCCAGTGAAAATCACCTAGTTGTTTTAGTATAAAAAATCAACACGATTTGAAAAAAAAAGTCATTATCCACGTTCTCCTCACCTTTTTCACCTAGATAATCTAAAAATAATAATCTATATAATCATAGCACTTTAATTTAAAAATTTGATGAGAGAAACATGGAGAAAAGAAATATTCATATCTGTTTCTATTTACTATTTACTGAATTAATGATTTGGAGTTGGTGATTAGCTGGGAGCCAGTTAAGAGTTGAATCGGTGGGCCCAACACAAAAGGTGGGACCCAAACACAGGCTTTTGATGACCAAACACTACAAACATGTTGACCACATTGCAATCATAAATACCATCTACTATCTATCACCTGCATGAGCTCCCACTTAATGATGACCTGTCTTGGACTTTTTTTATTTATTTATTTTTACAGTTTTAGAATCATTTTGGTCCATAAAAAATAAAAATATTAATCAGCCTCTCTTTCATAGTAATCTATTTAATTGTCAAGAATAGATTAGGTTTTTGGCTTAAAAAAATTAAGGCTTTAATTTTTTGAAAATATATTTTTTAAAAAATAAAAATTTAAAAAATTGTTTGATAATTTATTTTTAGTCAGGAGTTTTATTTACTACCATATATTAGTTATTTACTGTACTTAATAAGTAAAATCTTAACACGTTTTATCAGAAATAATTGACTTAGAATTTTTGAATTTGAGAGACATTTAATTGAAAATTTTCTTTTGTAATTTGATAGAAAATATGAAAATGCCTACTGAAGAGTGAAGTACATGGCATCTTGCTTTCCTCTCTCTTTTTTTCTGACATCGATCAGTACATGTGTGGTTTTCTAGGTCAAACATTTGATATTAAGAAAAAGTGGAAATGTCTACAATTTTTTATTTTTAAAAACAATTGTTTTTGAATTTTGAATAAAGCTCAAGTGGCAACTATTCTCAAGCTTCAAGGCACAAAACGACAGTGGGAAACTGAGAAAGTATTGTGTGGACAGAGAGGACAACGCCGAGTTACAAGAATCCAGCGATAAATTTAAGGGGAAAAAATTATTGAATAGAATAAGAATTATAGAATTGATATATATATATATATATTAAAATAAAAAAGGCAGAGAATCTGTTTGGGTTATTAGATTTGTAAGGTGCTTCCCAGATTATATAAGGTCGTTAAATTATATTACTTTTTTTTATTAATAATTAGGTCATGAATGTGGAATTTTTATCTAGGGCTTTTTGAAACATTTTGAGGGAGAAATGAGAGTGAATGTCTCAGATGAGTTGGGGGCTAATGCATAAATTTGTTCATTATTTAATGATAAATTGTGATAAAGAAACTTTACTTTGATAAACATATATGCAATAAGTACTGTAATTAATGTTCTTTATACTTTAGATAAAGAAATATAAAAAATAATACAAAGAAAACAGCAAAAGAAAAGATCAACAAGACGAAAGATATACAAAGGAATCATTTAATGGACCCTATATTATGTCCTTTATATCCACAAGAATATATCCTTCTCTTACATATTTTATACACACTTCACTTTTTGTGGGGGTTGAAATCCTAATTAAAATTCTCTAAATTAAATATAGTTACGACGAATACTTAAATTGTGGAACCACCGTATCATTAAATACTCCATGAAAAAAAAAATTAAGTGAAGATAAAAATGATAATTTAAGACTCTAAGTGCAATTTTTTATCCCCATAATTTTATAGTAATATTTTGAAATTTAATGTTCTAAATTGGAACATTTTTAATTCTTCCTAAAGTTGTGTGTGTGTGAGATAATAGACATGTTTGAATTAGCATTAGAAACTACCGTTCCAACGTGATTTTGTAATGCTATGACAAACAGCCCCAGTATGCGGTATGGGCGCTCTAAAGCTATTGAACGAAATATTTTAATTAATAATTTATTTAAACATTCAATTATTAATAGAGTACAATGATATGTAACTAATCCCACCTGAAAACATTAGACTTGTTTTGTGGATTTCTACACCATGTACATGTACACACTGATATGGTCCCCCCCTAATGGGCCCTTGGCCCATGGCCCAATATTCTTTATGGTTGGTTTATATTGAATTAGTGCCTACGGTTTTTCCACAATCTATTTAATTTAACTTAATTAATTCTCCTTCACTCTTCTTATTCTTTATTTTTTTTTAAAAGCATGGTCTTTAAATTAAGATTGCACCAGATCCAACCTCCAAGTGGCTTATGCTCCATCCGTTTCAAAAATTTATGGAACAACACTACATTAAACTATAATGAGTGGACCTGCTTATCCTCTACCCCTTATTTATTTATTTATTTATTGAACTTCAATGAATGAACGATGAAAGCAAGAAGCCAAAGGAAACATGTCTATATCCACAGAGTTAGATTTGACAGAATTAGTCCTTTATAATAAATAAATTAATGTTTAAATTCTCATTAAAAAATGTTTATACGTAGTATTAGATTGTATTTTGAAAATAATTATACCTCTAATAAAAAGATATCTGCATATAATAAAAAAAGCAGGAGAATTAAAGTTAGATTCCATATAATTAATATAATATGTGATAGATTTCAATGATTTATCAATAACAAATGAAAGTAGTTTATTAATAAATCTTTAAGACCTATAAGATATTATTTCCTTTT
>QFDD01012324.1:0-10790 GCA_006871305.1 Vachellia collinsii
AGAAAACTGAAATGTAATATCAGGATCAGGAGGACGGCTAATCACTCTCCCAGAAACGACACCGTATCATTTCGCCATGATGTGATGATGGGTGGTGCCGACTGCCATGGAATTCAACTCATTGCAAGGAACGCTGCTGGTAAGTTCTGCAAGTGACTTTCCGGCGACAGAGACGAAAGCTAATTCAGCTTTTCCAAAATGAAGGCCATAGTGATAACTACTGCGGGTGGCCCAGAAGTGTTGCAACTTCAACAAGTGGAAGACCCACAGATCAAAGACGACGAGGTCCTCATCAGAATAGCAGCAACCGCGCTGAATCGAGCCGATGTCCAGCAGAGGAAAGGTTTATACCCTCCTCCAAAAGGTGCGAGCCCTTACCCAGGATTGGAGTGTTCCGGAACTGTTGAAGCCGTCGGAAAAAATGTTTCCAGGTGGAAAATCGGTGATCAGGTACTCGACATCAATTCTTTCGAGTTTTGGGTTTGCAGGGTAGTGATATATTTTTTATCGACGTTTCTGAGGAAATGATGAGAATGATATCAAGCGAACATTGCATTCCGGGTACCTAATTGTTGGGTCTCTCCAAAAATGGAAATTTCCTGTATTGCGTCTTTTGATAACTTCATGGTTTCGACCTTGCTTAGTTGGAAACAAGAAGAGCTTATGCTTTTCATATGAATAAGTTTTGTATGTTTTTATTCTCGGGTTGATAGTTGAAATTACTTCTACCTACGTGTTGCAAATGAACTAGGAAGTTTATTCGATAAAACAAAACGTTTAACCTCGGTAATGATCGAATATATAGATATTGGGGTCCTTTATGTTCCTTTGGTCAGCATTAACCTCAAGTTTCTGTTTTACTGAGGTGGTCGAAACCAGTTAGTCTTGTAGTTTGTAAATGAATTAAAGTTGCCTTAATATATATAAGATGGGGTTTATAGGTATGTGCTCTTCTTGGTGGAGGGGGTTATGCTGAGAAAGTTGCCGTTCCTGCTGCACATGTTATTCCGGTTCCATCTGCGGTTTCTCTGAAGGATGCAGCTGCTTTTCCTGAGGTCGCTTGTACTGTGTGGTCTACTGTTTTTATGATGAGCCGGCTATCCAAAGGAGAAACGTTTTTGGTAAATTTTGAGTCTTTATAATTTATCTATGAAAAGCAAATTATTTTTTTACATCATATTCAGCAACTGTATTTTTTTGAGCCAAGTCAGTGGATGTAGCATATCTTGAGACTCCCATCTTGTCAATTTTTACCACTCAACAAAGCTATGCAACGTACCGGTATTTTTTTTGTATTCTTCTGTTTGATTAACTCTTGTTTGGGTTGATAGAATGCATAAAACTTAGCATCTCTGATGTTATATTTGGTCTTTACCTTTGTTTAGGGAATTCAAAACATGTTTGAATTAATTGTAAGACTCACAAGGTTGTAAATATAATATTGGATAACATCCATTCCAAACTTGAAATATCTTCTATAAATGTATCTATACCTCCTGGAATACCCTTACGAAATTATAGATTGCTTTAGGAACAGGTAAATGGCCTGAATTCTTTTCCTTTGGTCGTGCTGTTTGACCTTCCTGGCCTCTCTAGTTGTTACTTAATAATAGTTTTGTTAACTTGAATCCATCAATTCTCAGGTACATGGAGGCTCTAGTGGAATTGGTACATTTGCCATTCAGATAGCTAAATATCATGGAGTAAGAGTATTTGTCACGGCAGGTCCAGTAGTTTTTATACAACTTTTTCCTTGGAAATTATCTGCCTTCAATAGGTCCATTAAAACTGGCCCATTTCCTGGAGCTAGCCATGCATCTCTTTTATTAGAACTTATGTAGTGGTTGCCAAGCACTCATCTTTTTAGATATGGATTAGCAGGCAGCGAAGAGAAATTAGCTTTCTGCAAGGATCTTGGTGCTGATGTATGCATCAATTACAAAACAGAGGACTTTGTTGCGAGGGTAAAGGAAGAAACAGGTGGTCAAGGTATCATCTCTACTCCAAGATGAACACTTACGCATTGATAATCAATCTGTACAGTACCCCTCAATGTATGATTAATCTAATGTTTACATCATGGAATTGACGTTTAATGGCAGGTGTTAATGTTATTCTTGATTGTATGGGAGCATCCTATTATAGCCGGAACCTTGAGAGCTTGAGCGTTGATGGGAGGCTATTTATTATTGGCTTTATGGGGGGTACATCTACTGAAGTAAATCTTGCCTCTTTACTTGTTAAGCGCCTTACTGTTCAAGGTATTGCTACAATTAAAGGTTCATTATTTCTTTGATTATTTTTAAGGTTCACTTGTACAAACTCTGTGTCTGTTTTTTTAATTGGGTTCAAGATTACTTTACTTCAATCCACATAATTGCTTGTTGAAGTACAAAGAAGTAACTGCAATAGCTGATAGAGCTAACTTCCACAGCTGCAAAAATCATAGCGATAATGTGACTTCAGAATACATCATAACAATCAAGACATGTTCTATATAAGGGAACTAGACTCCTGGGTGATTTAATTCATTTCTCAACGTAACTTCAATCCTATATATGTTCTCTTTTCATTATGCTTCTTTTGCTTTATAAACTATGCACTCTGTCTAGGTTTACAGATAAACCTGAGTTATATCACGTGGTTAATTTCTATGCAGGTGCTGGCTTGCGGAACAGAAGTCCTGAAAATAAAGCCGTGATTGTCAGTGAAGTGGAGAAGAATGTGTGGCCAGCAATTGAAGCAGGCAAGGTTAGGCCAGTGGTGTACAAATCATTTTCTCTATCTGAAGCCGTGGAGGCTCATCGGCTCATGGAAAGCAGCAAACACATTGGGAAGATTCTTCTTCTTCCATGAACCTGGACAAGCCATTCCGACCCAAGCTTTCTGTCTATGATCGAGGAGACTAGTGCTATGCACATAAAAAGTTGTAAACTTGTAGCTACACGGTGGTTTCTTTTAAAAATAAAGCATCCCGTAATGAATTGATTCTGTACGAGACAGCAAATGTAGCTACTGTATCTGTGGGGATTCTCTCTAAAGGTGATTTTAAGCTCAGAAGTTGATAGTGTTGTGTATATTTTAGAAAGATTGAAGTGATGCTATTGACTGAAAAATGAAAAAAGAAAATTGCCTTATATCAAAGATTTCAGGAACTCCGAGGGTAGAGAAATTCAGAGGATAATTTTATCTGCATTTAGTTTCTCTTTTCCTTCATAACCTACATGATTGTTGAATGCGCACTTATTCACGAATTATGCCGTTAGCTTTATGGGTTAAATTGTCAAAATTTCATCTTGGATGTTAACCTCATTTGATCTTTGACCCTGGTCCAATGCTTTCCACTTTTAATAAATCAATGCTCCAAAAACTTGAAAATTATAATGGCATCATCACAAATTATGCTAGAAAATGTCTAATATAGAACCCGAACAAGATGTAATAAATTAGTAAAACAAAGCAAGTTTATCTTGTCCATACAAAAGTTATGTTTCTAGACATCTTTCTATTATTATTATTTTGAAAGAATGCTTTTCCTTTTTTATAAGACGTTACTGTACTGACCTCGAACTCAAAAGGCATTAACTCAAAGTATGCTAGGAAGGTCTTAAAGTGAAAGCAAGAAAATTACGGAAACAAATTACTCATGATCATCAGATCTTTCTATCTATCACTCGTACTCGTCAATCTAATTTCTACAAGGTAAGGCTGCAGGACATTTTTAGAATCAGGTTGATCCCATTCTAATGAGTCCCACCATGTTTTGGTTGCTTTGATTTCTTCAAAAGCAGGTGTTGTTGACGGATCAAGAGGAAGCCTCTTCAGAGCTTCACAGGATGTTACTTCAAGACTTCTTAAACAAGGGCAGAGAATGGTTCCATCATATATACTCTCCAAGAGGGGCATGGACTTCAGTTTTATCCTCTTCAACTTTGGTAACTCAATTCCAGAGCCATCACCTCCCATGGAATCTCCCTCTTCTCCTTTCATTATGTGCTCCATACCAGTACAACTTCGGACGCTAATTTCTTCCAGATTCTTAAGTTGAAGCAAAATCTGCACTGAGAACAGACTCTTCAGTTTTGGACAGTATTCCACGGTAATGATCTTCAAGCTCACAAGAGTGCCGGGCCTCACTTCATCCCTACATATCATCTTCAAGTTTCCCAGAACTAAAAGTTCCATCCTTTCTAGCTTGGATAAAGTGTTTTCCTCTTCCTCTGAGTCGATTATGCTTTCAATGTCATCACACCACCTGATTTTACATGATTTCAATTGTATCACATTCACTAAGCTCATGCTTAGATTCTTGATATCGGCACAGTCATCCAGATGCAGTTCCAAGGTGTTTGGTGGTAGAGAAACTGGGTTTCCTCTTAGAACAAATCTTCCACTAAAGGCTAAGCTTCTCACTTCATGAAACTGTGCTTGGGGCTGCCCAATTGTTATCCTGAACTTGTCCAGCTTAACCCAATGACCAGATTTGGCATATTGATCAAACACATCTGCATTCCACAAGTCTAGTTCAAGAGAAGATATATCTGAGGAAATGACTTCTTCAATGGAAGCTCCACCTGTAATGGCTTTTACTGTCATTGATCCCCACAAGATACCACAACCACCTATCAGTAAGTCTTCCAAAAGCGTGAATTTGGATATTAATCCAAATGGGAAGATTTCAATTCCAGTCTTGGAAAGATTTAAGCGTCTCAAGTTCCCCAAATGTTGCATCTCATTTGGAAGTTCTTTCATTCTTGGAGAGCAAGAGAGATCAAGGACCATCAGCTTATTTAGTTTTGCTAAAGAAGGAACTTCTGATAAATTCCAACAGTTGCTCAACAACAAAGCAGATAGATTCTCTAAATTAGAGACAGAATTAGGCAAAAAACCAATCCCAGTGTAGGAGAGGTCCAGAACTTTAAGAAATTGCATATTTTCAAAGAATTCATGGGGTATATTTTCAGAAAACGAGTTGAACTGCAACAATAAGGAAGTAAGTCTAGGGCACATGAGGTTGTAGTTGAAGGGAATACATTTCAAGTCATTTCTCATTAGTGAGACCCTTTGAACATCTTCTGCCCATTCCTCCATCCATTGATGATTTGTCATTCTAGTCCCAGCTTTACTTATGCAGTGAGGACTTGTTCTCATGATTGTAATGGCCATATCTCGTATCAAATCATGCATTCTAACGAATTCCACTGCATTTTGAGTTAAAGCCTCCAACAGGCATGCATGTTTTAATTCATTCAATATGATTTTCCCCTTCCTCTTGATTGAAGCTATTCCTCCAACATAACCCAATAAGCCTTCCCACATCCAATATTCCATCAGCTCATTGGTATCAATCTGATGACTTTCAGGGTATAAAGCACAAAAGAGGAAGCAAGACCTGCTTGTATCATCCTTTAGCTTGGCATAGCTAAATCTCAGGTGTTCAAACACTGCTTCTTCCATCTTTTCAAGATTTGCTGTTGAGGCTCTTAACTCATCTAATGCACATTCCCACTCTGATACATCGGTAGCATTTCTCAAGGCTCTTCCTACTGTGACAATAGCAAGAGGCAAACCTCCACACTCTTTCGTCACTTCCTTTGCAATCACCTCTACTTCTGCAGAATTTGAGACTACTGGTCCAACTTTAGACCTTAAGAGATCCCATCCCTCATCATGTTGAAGAGCCTTAACTTCTACATCCTCATCTGTCTCCATACCTCGGCAAACACTCAACAATCGTGTAGTGATCACCAGCTTGCAACCGTTCTCAATCGTTGGTATTGGTATTCCAACCGTTTCAAGAGAGAAATACTGCCATAAATCATCCAGAATCAGTGTGTATCTCTTCCTTCTGCTTAAAGCCTCATATAGGTTGGCTGCTCTCGTAACATCATCATCTATCATTGAGAGATCTAAATCCAGCTTCTCTCCAATACATTTCTGTAGTTTCACAGGACTTGGCTCTTTTGGTGCAGAAACCCAAATGACATGATCAAAATCTCTCCCTTCTAAAAGACGATTGTTGATTTCTTTCATGATAGTTGTTTTGCCCACTCCTCCCATCCCATAAACTCCAATCCTTTTCACACTCTCTTGTGATAAGCATTCCAATATCCTCGTCAAGCTCTTCATGGTTGTGACACACTCCATTAATGGCGACGCAGGAAGAGTGTACCCTGCCTTAGGCAAGTTTTCAGCCACTGAATCATCCAAGAACTGACCCTTGTCAAGAAGCTCGTTAACCTCATTGATCTTCTCTTGTACTACTTCTCCGAATTTTATTCTTGAACAAAAAAAGTTGCAGGCACACCCATTGTTATTCTCCGTGAGGCTGCTCACTTGGGTTTTAACTCGATCAACACTTTTCATCCATAGCTTCACCTCTTCCCGTGGGTTCATCCCTTTTTCCAGCCACATTTGATTTAGTTTAGTGTCCACATCTGATCTCCTAGCATCTAACTGTTCCACTAACTCATTTAGCTTGTTCAAATTCTTTCTTGGTTTTCTAAGATACTTACACTTTCGTTCAAGTGATTGTTGCAGTGAGGTCGGAGAGCACAAGCAGCTCAAGATGCTTACTACAGAGCCAACGTCCATGGTCAGTTGCAGACAATTCAAGAAACATAAAACCACGGGACCAGTACATAGAAAAGAGCTAAGGAATCATGTTTGTGTTAATTGTTAAAGCATCTTCTGGATTTTTAGCTTCCACTTGATATGTGCGTTCTAATTACATGAACATGAATATTCTTGGGGAAGATCAATAAGAATGCTAGATGAACAAAAAAGTAAGAAAACTCAGATTTTAAGCTTACTTGAGATTGCGAAGTTGATTGTTGGAGAAAATATCAAGCAAGTTGCAGGGAATGGGTTGAACTTATCACTGGGCAGCTCTGCTTCTATTCTGAAATCTTTCGTTAGCTTTCTTTTTAATATATCTATGTCAGCCTAGTCGTCAAAAGAGACTTTTCAAGCCGTGGACTTCCCACTACAATTGCCTTACTGTAAAAAGATATGGAGAATTGGTCAAAATTACGTAGTTGAAGATTTTATTGATTGCAAGCGCTTGATATCTTTTCTCTAAATAATTTTATACACAGTATGTAATACTGGAACACGAATTCAAATTTAAGTGCTTATAAACAATAAAATTTCTAAAAAGGTACTTGGAACCAATTTTTCTTAAAAAGATATACCCGCTCCAGTCATCTAAAAATAAATTTTAATCATTTTTTATAAAATATTTTGATAATTTTCATGAGTATTAAATATTTTTTGAAATATGGTGAGAAAGAGAAAAAATTAATAAGATATTAAGGCTTTTTTTTTGGGTGTAAATATGATATTAAAGCTCAATGTGATTAATAAGAGTATTATTAGAAATCATTTGAATTTTATGAAAAATTTAATATATTTAACTACTTTTAAACTAATATATAGGTTGGATAAGTTTTTTTTAACCAAAAGGTTGTATAAGTATTGAATATCGAAGAAAATTTAATATAATTGTCGTATCCAAAAAAAATTGGTTCATTTTTTAAAACATAAATTTTTTATATAATTTTAATGAAATATTAAAACTAGAAAACCTCCATGTGATGCGTCATGCCCATAATGCTTCAAAAAAAAAAAAAGAATTTAAAAATTAATTAAATTTATATGGGAATAATCAAATAAAAGGGAAATATTAAATCAATAAATACCTTTCTTACGCAAGTAGATATTTAATAAATAATGAATTTGACTATTACCTGATTTTGTCCGCAAAAACTTGCCCATGAGTTATTTTTCTTTTGAAGAAGAAAAGGAAAAAGAAAGCTCAGTTCTTGACCAAAAAACACCCTTGGGGTTGTGCCTCTTTGCCCAGAAAAAAGGGCCTTGTTTCTATCACACTGAAGCGGAAGGACTCACAGCACTGTCAAATTTGTTCGAGCAGCTCGGTCAGGGGGTAAGCATGCTCAACTTACTTTGGAATCGCCTCCGTCGTTTCATAGATCATGTTTGGTGAGTTTAAGAGAATCTGGATAAAATTAACTTCACATGAAGAATTAGCCTAACATATGACCGTCGTTTCATAGATCATGTTTGGCTAGTGCCAGAGAAACTGGATGCAATTAACTGTATACGAAGAATTAGCCTGTCATATGAAAGCAAATCACAAAACCTGTGTTCATGCTGAAAGCCAAGTGCAATATTTTGGGCCCCTGTATTTAATTTTTCTGCTTCTATCATATTACGCATTATCCTCCTTCAGTTTCTGAGATCAAATTTTTGTTTTTTTGGTCAAACCACATCAGTCCTCTCTTGCAATAGCAGTGATGGCACAAACTTATTTTCTACTTAGTTATTTTTTTTTAGCTCTGCACAGCTGAATTGTAAAAGAGTAAGTGAATGTGAGGAAAGCCAGTGGTTGAATATTATTCCATTACATGAATCTCATAAGGAGATAGTTGCCGCGTAGATGTGTTTTTCTGTTTAAAGTTTGAGCTAGCTGATTTGAAACTAGAGTAGCTTCCTCCTGGTGTCTTGCCTTGAATACCTGCGAGATTGTGTCTACATATTTCTCAACTCTCGAGATAAACTGAACTTTGGAACTGATCTTGTGCAGATTCTATCGTCAAGTTTCATTTTTTATCCGAGCAATGGATCTAAGTTCGTTGAGTCCAGAACAACTAACTGTGATGGGGTCTGCATTCTGTGTAATGGCCTCCATGCATTTCACAGTGCAGCTATTATCGCAACATCTCTTCTACTGGAAGAACCCTAAAGAGCAAAAGGCCATAATTATTATTATACTTATGGCTCCCATATATGCAGTTGACTCATTTGTGGGCCTCTTGGATATCCAGGGAAGCAAATCATTTTTTCTGTTCTTGAACTCAGTGAAAGAATGCTATGAAGCTCTGGTAAGTAACATTTCCTGATTACAACTTCTGGCTGTGACTTTCAAAATGCTGCTTTTGTTGGCTTATCATCAGAACATTTTATGTGGTTCTTTCTTCAGGTGATTGCTAAATTTATGGCTTTGATGTATAGTTACTTGAACATATCAATGAGCAGAAACATCGTGCCTGATGAAATTAAAGGGAGGGAAATTCACCATTCATTCCCAATGACACTTTTTCAGGTACATTGTGCATTTATACACATGGTTGTAAATTTGTTGAACAAGAAAAAAAATCATTCATAGTTTGTTATGATGTGATTCTTTAGTTGAATTTTCTCGTTATAGGTAAGTACCATTTATCCATAGAAGCATTTATTTAGAATGTTTACATAAATTTATCTATTCTTGAGACTTAAATCATGAAGTTTTATATCAACGTTAGTACCTCTTTATGATGAAAAGCACTATCAACCCATCAGCTTTCTGTGTGGTAGACATATAGCAATTCTGTGTGATAGCTGATGTCATGGAATTGACCATATTATAATACTGACCTTCTGCAGCCTCACACTGTTCGGCTGAACCACAACACTCTGAAGCTTCTAAAATATTGGACATGGCAGTTTGTTGTCATCCGCCCATTTTGTTCCATATTGATGATAACATTACAATTACTCGGGTTGTATCCAAGCTGGTTGAGTTGGACATTCACAATCATTCTCAACATTTCTGTTTCATTGGCCTTGTATTCTCTGGTAATCTTTTACCATGTGTTTGCAAAGGAACTAGAACCACACAAACCACTTGCAAAATTCATGTGCATCAAAGGGATTGTTTTCTTCAGCTTTTGGCAGGTAATTTTGCTGTCCTTTATTTTTGACATATAAACTGAGTTCAAATATCTCCTGGAGATGTGCAGAAGGTGGACGTGTATGAGAATGAGAGAGCAGACTTGTAGACATGATGCTACAGAAAAGCAAAACCCCAAGGACCATCCCCTTTTAGTGGATTTTGGATAAGATGTGTAATGGGAATGTTACCTGCATGATGACTATTATATGACTGTAGCTTTAACTGTTTATATGTTGTTTAATATCTGTAATTAGTCAAGTTTAATGACTATCCTTTTATTTTCGAGCTATAATAGCAATGTCTCATGTAGACCAGTACCTTCTAAATACATTTTCCACACTTTGGAGAAACTCTCTCAAGTAGTAAATGAGCAAACTTGCTGAGAAAAATTCTAGCTCCATATTGTATTTTCTATTAACACTACCGCTCAACCAGATGCATTGTGCAGTTGGGTCTCTTTTAGATGTGAATCTGTAATTGTTGATATGGTTGTGGTGTTATGGCATAAAAGTTCACTATTAGCTCAGCTTTGATTCACCATTATCGATGTCTCTTGTGTTTCCCTGTGATTGCTTTACCTTCTGTCTAGCCCTTCTTCAGCATCATATCAGCTTTCCCTTGGTTATTTATGGTTAAATCATTATAGTTGATATGGCATCATCATCATCTGGGTTGTGTTCAACATATGATAATTTCCTTTGATCATACGCAGGGAGTGGTGCTGGAGATTTTGGTGGCACTCGGGGTTATCCGATCTCATCATTTCTGGTTAGATGTGGAGCACCTTGAAGAGGCCATTCAGAATGTCTTGATATGTTTGGAGATGGTTGTATTCTCTGTTCTTCAGCAGTATGCATACCATGTTTCACCATACAGTGGAGAAGTAGAATCGACTTATAGACTAAAGAAAAACGAGTGATACAGTATCGTCAAAGAAAAATATAGTAGAGCTCTTCTGAGAATATTAATGAAAATTGAATGTGTTCTTTCTGCATTTTTACTAGGAGACCTCATCTTTATACTGAGCTGCTTTCTTCTTCTTCTTCTTCTTCTT